>JBBMEG010000022.1:9763956-9777852 GCA_037832605.1 Cyclanthera cordifolia
ATCCATTTGAATATCCTTGCAATTAAAATCAATTTGAGATGAAAATGTAATAATTATTCTCTACTTGAATATCCATATTAAATACTTTTTTTTGCATTCTATATTTCTTTTTTTTTTTGTACGTGTATCTTTTTTTATTTTTGGAAATAGTTTCTGTGTGATTTTAAATTTGTGGTAGGTGTTGATGTGTAAATTTAAGAATAAAACAAAATTAATAGTTAAACCAATATAAAATAATAAAACAAAATTAAGAATGTAATGATAAAAAAATCATTAAAACTTATAAATAGATAAAAAAATCATTTTACTTACCATGTCACACTTAAAAGTAGTTAGATTATATATAGTTTTTCGAAAAACAAAGTTGTCTTACCTCACACCTATATTTGAAAATTGTTAAGAAATATTGTTTTACATTATAAATCAGTAGTAAATATGAAAATATTAATAGAAAGCTATAAAGATTAAAAAAAAAAAATTGAGAAGATGGAAAAACTTAACTAAATTTTTTTACGACTAATTAAAAAAATGACATAAACATATTTTTATATCTTAGCCTCGGAAAATTCTAGAAAAAAAAAGTAATTATAAATTCAGTGCCTATTGAAGAAAGCTAGAATTTCGTTTTTATGGTTTCAAAATCTAGACTAATCTCTATGCTTTGGAAAAATCTACAATTTAGTCCTTATGGTTTGAAAAATTAGAATTTTGCCAATTTGATAAAATCTAAAAAATAGTATGTCGTTCATAATTGTTGGTGATTAAAATTCATAGAAGTTAGTTATTTTTGTGTTTAATAATGAGAATGTGAGATAAATAAATGATTGAAAAACAAAACATAATTTATACATCACATTTACATACTTAATTCGATAACAAAAGGTTATGTTGTTTGACCATTTAGGATATATCCTTCATTTTTTGTAGACAATTTATACATCACATTTACATACTTAATTCGAGATAAAATATATCCATGTAAACCTTGAAAACACATCGATAAAAGCTTATGTAATAGTAAAGCGATTCTAGGAAGTAGTGTGCAGGACCCCATAAGTCAATCACAACAATTTGAAGTGAGAGAGTGTAGACTATTAAAGACTTAGTATGAGGGGATGCATGTATTTTATCATGAGCACACACATTGCAAAAACAACCCATATTATTTCTAGATGAAGTACCAGGCACATAGGACTTAATAATGCTTTGAACAATACGAAAAGCCGGGTGGCCAAGACTTTGATGCCACAAATCAACTAAAGTTTTGAGAAGCAGTACAAACAATGCGAATTTAAAGTACTAAAGTGCGATTGAATAGATTGATCAGTAGATAATAGTGACTTCTCATTAGTAGATAGTATAGGAAATCGGTATAGCCCTTCATGGAGAGTCCCTTGGAGCAGAACCCAACCAATTGCTAGATCCTTCACAAGACACAAGGTAGGATGAAATTCAAAGAATACGTTATTCTCACGAGCAAATTAACTAAAACTTAGAAGGTTTTTCGTGATATTAGGCACATGTAAAAGGTTATGCAAGTGAAATGTATGATTATGCAAAGATGACTTTATGAAACCATAACCAGAATATGATATTTTCAAACCTGCACCATTGTCAACATAGGTCTCGGTGTTGATGCAATATCTCCACGATTATAGCACATATTTGGTGTGTGGCCATAGCGATTGCAAATATTACAGTAAAACTGATTTAGACCTCCAGAATAGCCTTCTACCTCTAGTATTGCCAGAATTATTGTTATTATTTCTTACAAATTCAAATAAAGTTGGTGCTCGATGTTGAGTTTGCTGTTGAGCCACATTCGCCAGCGGAGTGCTTCCATCGCTATTGATCGTTTTTTATTCAATGCGTGTTTCATGTGTCAGTAATAGGGCCATAAAATCTTGAACTGTATCAGTTTGAATTTTCACAATAATAACAGTTATCATTGAATCTAATTCAAAACCTAATCCACCTAATATATACAATATGTGCTTTTCCGAGGATATAGGTTTACTCACTACTGCTAAAGCATCAACTATTTTCTTGATTTTGGAAAAGTATTCATTAAGATTATAGTTATCTTTCTTTATGTTTTGTAGAGATGACTTGAATTTCATCACCTGTGTAGGCTTCGTGAGTTAAAGATTTGCAGCAAGTAATTCCAGATCTTTTTAGCACACGTGCAATGAAGCATTTCTTGAAGAACATCTTCAGACATAGAGCCAAGTAGCCAAGAGTAGATCAAGCGATCTTGCTTCTTCCATGTCATATATATCAGATTCGGTTGAGTAGTACTTGACACTGCATTGCTACTCTGAATTGTCTCTGGTATAGGAACCGAGAAAGGACCAATAAGGCTATCGAAAATCCATACCCCTTAAGAGCAAATTTTCACCTGAAACTTCCATATAATAGGAAGTTTTCATTGCTCAATTTGATTGTCGTAACATTGTTTCTTGGATATACAATCGTCGACAAAGTTGGAGGAATGGTCTGAGATTCAGACATCGCGATTGTCACAAGACTCAGAAACTCTAATACCATGTTATGATTTCCATAGTGAAGAAGAATTGAATCTTATGAAAAAACCTTGGCATATTATTCAATGAAGAATTGTCTCTGTTAACCATACATTTCACTTTTACTCACACCAGCCCACAAGAGAAGAAGAAGATGGCATGAAAATGATGTTGAGACTACCAAAGATAAAAAAACTCTTGAAAACAACATTAAAAAAATCTAACCTAACCGACTCTACTAATGCCCAATAAAAAATGAGCTGGACCAATATACAAACAATCAATAACTAGTAGCAGAGACTCATGTCTAACAACTTTAACTTAGGCTAACTATGGAAAATTTAGGAATACATTATGTTCGTGAACAAATCATCCTATATTTAAGAAAATGACACAAGTCAAGCCACGCAACCCAGCCCTCTTCGTTTGCCCTTTCCGTGCCCGTCTCCTCCACCCTCATCTTCGCCTCTCCGGCCACCGCCACAACCTCCCGCCAATCCTTCTCCCTATCCCTCCACCCCGTTCCGTTCCCACTAGAAATTTCAATGTTGTTTCATCCTCCTCTTCGCTTCCTTCCCTCCGTGTTAATTTCTCCCTCTGCGGAGGCGACCGCCGCAGTCGAGTCGGATCGGTCTAAACCCTTGCCATTTCGGGTCGGGCATGGGTTTGATCTCCATAGGTTGGAGCCGGGCTATCCTTTGATTATTGGTGGAATTAGTATTCCTCATGACAGAGGCTGCGAGGCTCATTCTGATGGTAATTTCTACTTACAATTGTTCTTGTTTGTTTTTATCTTTTTGTGTTCTTGTCGGTTGCTGTTGTGCTTCTGAAGAATTTGGGGCAAAATTGTGCGAACTTCATCGTGGGTATTCTAATTCTTTGAATGATTTACTCAGTTTTGTTGGTTTTATTAATTTCACGATTGCTGCAATGGAGAATATTAAATATCTACCTGGAATGATAGAATTTTACATTCACAATTTTTAAATTCTAAAAATACAGGGCCAAATTAGAGGAAAAATGAAAATCCTACATTTTATTTTATTCTATTTTATTTTAGTCTACTTTTATTCTTTTATTACAGAGTTTTTTTTTTTTTTTTCCTTTTGGACTTTGGGGTGTTTGGAAAACAATTCATTGAAGCTCAGGTGCCTGCAATTGACCTATTAAATGGATCTTCCAGCTTATGAAGCATTTTAGAAGTGTCCATATCCATATTAGCAAATGACGAAGTTTAGTGTTTCAGTTTTTGTAATATAAAAGTATTCTGCCATGCTTGTTAAATTTGAAGCGTTACTTTTTCTTTATTTGGGGTTGATTTAGGAGATGTTCTACTTCACTGTGTGTTTGATGCAATTTTGGGTGCTTTGGGGCTTCCTGATATTGGACAAATTTTTCCAGATTCAGATCCCAAATGGAAGGATGCTCCATCATCTGTTTTCATTAAAGAAGCTGTAAGTAGTTATGGCATAGAAAATTCAAACTCACTTATCAAGTTTTGTTATGTTTATATCTGAATTTTATCCTCTTTCACATGACTTATTTATACTGAACCACTTGGTACCATATATGGATGATCTTGAGATTCTGTTGTTGCCTTTTCTTTTATGTGCTATCTTTATCATTTTTTCAATGTATTCTATTCATATAAATTGGTCTATATTACATTTAATATATACTTGCTCCAATTTTTTTAATATCCTTTTATAAACAAAATTTTCATTATTGTCTAGATCCGCCCCTATTCTTTATGCTTGCTTGATGTCCGCTTTAGGGAGGCCCTCAGTAATCAGTAGCATAGTGGATGAACCAAGTCAAATAACTATTTCAGTTTGTTTCCTGAACTTTGTCAGTATCTTTGATATGTATATGTCATATTAATGTTTTATTAAACTCGAGGCACACAAAGCCCAATAGCTATTCAGGCCATAAGCACATTTTTTTGTGTGGCACACAATGGAAAAATATAAATGAACATTTTTATATATATGAAGAAAGTTGAGGCAATCTCAGGCACTTGCCTGTGGCGAGAGGCAAGGTGAGGTGAGACCTTAGCACCTTGTAGGTATCCAAAGGTGAGTGTCATCACCAGGGAGTTCGGCTTGGGAGTGTAGATGAGTATCTCACAATGGAAACCTTTGTTGGATTTTTGGCAAAATATTAGAAGGAAATATCCCACATCGGAAGGAAGCAAGGAAGTGGTATGCTTCAAGCACTATAAAAGGAGCATGTGGCTTGGTTTCAAAGCATCCCAAGTCAGAAGCACTTTAAGCTTGGTGTACTGATTCTAGTTAAATTTTTTTTGTATTCTCTTGTGGGGAGTTGGCAATGACTGTGAGTAGTATAAGTTTTGAAGAGAGTGTTTATGTAATTGGGGTCGGGAGAGAATTTTGTGTGATTGTAGTAAATTTTTACATAGTGGAAGTTCTTTATTCCGTCGTTTTCTCTCCGGTTTTGGAGTTTTTCCACGTAAATTCTTGTGTTTTCTTTTGTTGTTTTTCCTTTTAATTCCTCAGTTATTTTTCTGCTTATTCTTGCAGTAATTAGGGAAGGTTTTTCCCAACAACCTTCAAGTCCTTATAAGATATGTGGGTTACTTCTCCCTTCACAAAATTGGTTTTGAGATGGAATCCGTACTATTTAATTAGTCAGTCATTTATTGCATTTTTAATCATTTCCACAAATGAAGCAAGCGGTGATGGAAAAATAAATATGATTACAAGAAAAATCTAGAAAAAGCTTTAAGAAGAAGAAATATGCAAAGGACAGAAAAACGAAAGAAGAGGTGAAGAAAAAGTAAGTCAGATGCATTAGAAGCTGCATGCTACCATGCAGCATGCAATCATGATAGATGAGAAATCTCTAATCTAATAAATTTAGTTTTTAGCAGCATTTTCTTTCATGACTAACACACGACATTTTTTTAGCTTATTTTGTTTAATTGTTGGTCAAAGCCAATAAGAACATTGTTTTTCTTACCCTATTACAAAAAGAAATTACGAGTATTTTTTCTTCTTCATGTTTTAGAATTAATTACCGACAAGAAAATAGAGCTTATATTTGAGTTTGTTGGAGAAAGATGCATGTGTTTTAGGCTATATTAATGAATTTCCTCGTTAGAAGTTAGAAAAATATTATAAAAGTTGGTGATGGGATCTATATTAGGGGTATATCAGTAGTTAAACTAATAGTTAGTTAGACTTTTGGTTATAAATAGAGATTGTGGGTTGTGAGGAGGATATCAAATGTTTAGGCCATTTTTGGTATTGTTCTTGAGTGTGCTCAAGAATAACTCTTTTTTTTTTTTTACAATAAGGTTCCAATAATTTTCAGACTTGATTTATCTGGTGATTTCTTTTATTTCGTTATCAGTAGAATTGGGTTCTATCAGTATTAAGTCATAACTTAAGTCAAGGTACGTACCTCAACCGTGCTTCATTAAGGGAAGCCTCGCTTAAAGAAGCGAGGTACAGAGGTCAGGTCTTGGGCATGTGAACATACCCTCGAGGGAAGTTTTGGTTGTGTCGAGTTTTATGCATCTCAGTAAATTAAGTCTCTTTAGTATTCTCTTTGTTGCTACACTTTATGCATGATAAAAGAAATTTGGAAGTTTACTAAATTGATCTTAGAGATAGTCCCCTTTATCAGCTTCAGTTATATTGAACTTGGACTGACCGTTTACTTGCATCTTTGTTCAAGCCTTAATGCAACAACTCATGTCTCTGCATGAACTCATGTAGGTTGGGATAGGGATTTAAGAATGTACGTCAAGTAAAGTAAGAAGGATCAGTTTATTACAATATTTCAACTCTGCTATGTTAAATATCTTTCATTTTTGCCACATTTTTGCCAACAAGAGCCTGCTCAAGTGGGATCATGTACGACCGTGGACCAAGAGGTTACGAATCTAAATCTCCCGCTCCAAATGTTAATGAATTCAAAATAGTAATTACAAAAAACTTTCATTTTTGTTTAGGAATAAAGACTTTTATTGAGAGAAAGGAAGCTATACACAAACAAGGGAGCTTAAGAAATTCTCCAAAACCGAAAGGGACTGCATAAAGGTTTTCCAATTCACAATTTTATCAAAAGATAAGCAAAGCATCAAATCTTATGTCTTGGATTTTTTTTCCCTTTTACTTCTTCCTTTTGAAAAATACATATGTTTTCCTCTACCACAATTCTCACTTGACAGTTCCCGAGGGGTGCACAGTAGTTGAAGGCTTGAGTTTTGAAGATGTGCTCTCTCTAGGTCCCATAATCAAGACCCACCTGTGACATTAATTTCACCTCCCGTGTCTCTATTCATTCGTTTTCTCTCGGTGAGCTAGGAATGGATGTGGTTACCCCGGGTATAGTGATGTAGAGCTTCGATTTCCCGATTTCAAGAAAAAAAAAACAATTCTCACTTAACAGTCAACATTATACACTAAAGCAATCCAAAGAAGCTTTGCTTTCCTGTTGAAATTGTCACCCCAACAACAATTTGTGTAAAAGATTCTCGGATATCATTTTGGGGACTCCATTGGCAATTCAAACTACTAAAAAAATGAAAAAAAATCAAAATCATACACACGAATGTGGCTCCTGAATCCCTCAGGAAGCATGATGTTGCAAATACCAGGACATACAAGAAGGAAAGAAAAGGTCTGCAATGAGAAGTCGAACTAAAACAAAACATGGGCTCCAATCTAACAAAAATAATTACAAAAATTCATACATACTAAAGCCCGAAGATGCGTCAAATCTAGGAAGGGACTAAACCTCCTAAAAACTTTCAGGCCTCCCCTCCTAACAAGTGTTCAGAAATATACTTAAAGTTGGGGACGCTATGAAGTTTTGGATTATGCTTTTAATTTTACTCTCAAATGCTATAGGATAAGTAACTAGATCCACTGGTGCTTTCTGCAAATGCTAAGAGAAAGTACGGATCCCGTATGATATTTGTTGGACACATATTGAACACTTAGTTACCATAATAGTTGTTCAAAGTCAATTTGGGTCCAGCATTTGTTAGATATGCATTATGTATAGAACACTAAGCATACTAAATAAACACATTAATATAGGGCAAAAGTAATAAATTTTGAGAGTGAAATACACCCATCTCTTTTTAAGCCTGTAAATGCATAAACTGATTGACTTTGTGTTTCTTGTATAAATGAATATATATTTTAAAAAACATATTTTCTAGTAAACGTGTAATACTTTTTCTGTTTTCTATAAAATGGTGTATCGCCATGTTCATGTTATATTGTATTTGTGTGTTGCAGCCATATTCATGCTTCTTAGATGCTAACTTATGGAAATTATAAACCCATAAGTTAAATTACATCAACTCTTGTTTACCAACTTTAGGTTTCATAGATTCATGCTTATTAAAATTTACAACCGTGGGTAAGCATCACATCTCTGGGTTGGCCTAGTGTTTCAGTAAGCTAAATGCATTAGATACTGCTGGTAGTCTTTTGAAAATTATCTAGGTGCACTTAAGATAGCTTGGTCATTCATGAATGAAATAAAACAAAAAATAGTGAATAAACATCCTTAGTCTGAAAGAAAGGTTAATCAATGAAGAGAGACCTCTGTTTCACCTACAGTAACTTTTCGATATTTGTTAAACTATCACTAAACTTAAAAGTGTAAGTTGACGTGTTACGGTAACTTTCTTCACGTGTCTTTAATTATCAACATAAGGTCCAACATGTGGGACACTGAAGTGAAATTAAACGAGAATAAACATTGTAGGGTGTGAATTTTGGACTTTCTTCTCCAAATACCATAGCTTTACCTTACCCCTACTAAAACTGAATGGATGAGAGACTATTGGCTTCTACCATATTACAATTTGAGGCTAGTGAATTCATGTAGTTAACCATTAAAAAATGATTAATGAAAGCGTTGCTACTTTTTAGCTGGGACATCTTTATAGCCTTCTACCCCTACAAGGCTTTGATCTAGGAAATATCAAGAGGTTTTACAATTAAGTTCAATTTGTAGTTCTCCTAGAACATCTAAAGAAGTACATCTCGGAAGCCTCAAGCCCCAACCAATTAGGCTGTCCTTTGAGACTTATAAACATGTGCACGCATCTTCATACTAGTTGTTGAAAATACTTACTTTGTGGTCTTTGTCTCACATTGGAAAGGTGAGCACTCTTAAACACATTTATATGATATATGAACTACTCTTCTCACTACCAATTGGTTTTGAGGTTGAACTCTATATTATCTAATATGGTATCTTAGTCATGCCCCTTTCATTGACTGGAAAAGTGAGTCTAGTCATAAGTCAAATTTGAGTTTGAATCATAAAAGCGAAGTGCGGTGCTCAAATGTAATTCGGTTAAGTGGCATACCCTTTAAGAGGAGGCTCCTCTTAGTACTGGGGTCAATGGGAGGGTGTTGGTAGTATGCAACCAATTGTCCCATTTGAGAAAGAAAGGGGAAATCATGGGTTTAAATGGGATGACACAGGCATTAGTATGAGGCCTTTTGGGCGATAACCAAAAACAAAATCATTAAAACTTATGCCTAGAGTAGACAATATCATCCCAATGTGGAGGAGCTCGTGTAGGGTAGTTGTCTCTAACAAGTGGTATCAGAGTTATGTAATCCGGTTACAAGATGGATGCCCACACTATCTAATATGGTATCAGAATTCATTAAACTCAAACATGTATTCGGTTCAATAAAAAGAAACTGGGATTCAATTCAAGATTTGGTGAAACTAAAGAGAGGCACTATCTTGATTGGGCACGTGTTAAGGATCCCACTATTGTTCTACATTGGAAAGAGTTCAGCTAGTATTTTATAAGGTAGGTGAACTACTACTCTCATCAGTTTTTGGATTTGAGATGGATGTCCATACTAAATGGTATGAGAGTAGGCGATCATGAGTTTTAGTCCTTGTCAAGTCACTTTCTTCCCAATTAAAATTAAATCTCACTTGTAGAGCATTTATCAAATTTTCTTAACCCACAAGTTAGGGATAGTAATTAAACTTACCCTAACCTATGAACTTAAGATTTTGGTTTGATTGGTGGTTTAACCTAATTCTATCCTACTTAAACAAATTCGAAATAAATAGTTTGAATTCTGTTAATTTCAGACAAATTTTTTTTTTGCATTATCTGATTAAGGAGAAGGCTACATTTTTAGAGTTATATTTTTGGGTAATTCCAAGTGAGACTGATGCATGAGGCAGGTTATGAAATAGGAAACTTGGATGCCACATTGATACTCCAAAGACCAAAGCACAAGGAAGCTATCAGAGCACACCTCTCTGACCTTCTTCGAGCGGACCCATCTGTTGTGAATCTGAAGGCGAAAACACACGAAAAGGTCGACAGCCTCGGAGATAACCGAAGTATTGCTGCCCATACCGTGGTCCTCTTAATGAGGAAATAGAAGCCATCAACTCGCATAACTGCCTGCAGTGCTACACTAGTGTAATAACAACAGTGTGCTCCATTTTAAGTGGAATGTGTTTCTTTGAAACCTCCCCCTTCACATCCACAGTTTCTTACAACCTATTGTAAGTTGGTTGTTGAATTAAACGTTTTAATCATTCAACAACATTAAAATGAAAAATTGTATGGTGGAATAATATTTTGAAATTTCCTGCGTTACTTGCTTTTATATTTCACATTTTTCTTCCTCCTTTTGATTTTGCTTTTATATCTCGCGTTTGTCTTCGCTTTAATGGTCGGTATATGCTCATTTTAATTCATTGTACTTTAAACTTTAGTATGTTTATAAGTTCCTCTATAATTCTTGAGCTGTTATTTACACAGAGATTAATAACTAAAATTGAGGTATTTTGGTAACGTTTTTTTTTCTTGATTTTTTTAGAACAAAAAAAAAGGAAAAACGATTGATCATGTTCATTTCATAAAAAGAAATAAATCCTTTTTTTTTATGACAATATGTTTTGTATGAGAATTATACTTCTGATCTTGAAATTGTTAGTACAAGATATCGATTGAGCTATGCTCATTTTAGTATAAATTTTGTTTGATTAATATTTTTATGTTTAATTGATCTGATAAAAGGATTGTACAAACCATGACTAATAGGACAGAACGGGTTGAAATCTCTAATCCTAAATATTATTGAAAGTATTAAAAATTAAAATTGAGAATTAAAAATTTTAAAAATTAAAATAGAATAAATTCAAAATTACATAGATCAAAATGATATTATAAGATCTTAAAGAAAAGAAAGGTTAAGATCAAATTGAGGCGGTAGTGTTTCACTCTTGATCTTGAACCTGAAATCTTGAAGGGAGCATACCTTCAGAACCCAAGTCATCAACCAACTGTGTCATCTTTGGGGACGTTTATGGGTTATTATTTGTATGAATATATTGGTAGTATGTTTTTAAGACTAAAAACTTTACCTAGCATGAGCATAATGTGTAAAGTGAGATGATGAAGGATTGGCGCTAGGGGTCGCTATTAAGTAGAGATAGGGTGTGTGACATTGTTTCAAATGGAGCGATTATGACGTCGTATGTGAGCTAATTTATATTTCTATGTGGTATTTGAAAGAGTCAAGAGTCAAGCTCAAGTTATAAGGTTGAGGTTGGTTGCAGCATAGCTATGAGGTGTACTAGCATGATTATGATGGTGATCATCGATAGATGATTCTTTCAAGTAATGAAAAGATATGTAAGAAAGTACAATCGAGAATGAGTGTCTCTAAGTTCACAAGTTCTGGTAACAATGAATGCAAGATGATTATCGAGGTTGAACGAATGGCAAGCTCGACTAATATTATATCAATTTGCTCTAGATGCTAAGGGCTAAGGTGGATTTCCCTAGAGTGACTTGTAATTAGTGAGATCGTCACTCGCTTTGATAGTCAAAAGTTGTTGTTGCTAGTTAGTTTCCAATTGGTACACGAGCAATCTATATCTATGCCCTATGTGCAAATATGTTTAATCCTCCAATATGAGAGTTTATTGAGGAGATAGTTGCAATTAAGAGTTGAATACGCATTATGCATGTGCAGTCAGTTCATTCATATGTACCCTTTCTAAATGCTACAAGGAGGGCCAAGGTACATGAATGAACCGAGTCAACATCCGAGTGAGAGAGATCGTGGGGATAGAGGCCTAGGATTAAGAAAGGTTTAAAAAGTTGATTTGTACTACCTATTCCAACAAGGTATACCTTTCTTTTTTGTTGCTGAGTCTTAAGAACTTTAGAGTTAAGCGTTCTTAACTTGAGCTAGTCCTTGGTTAGGTGACCTCTTGAAGATTTTTCTAAGATGTGTGTGAGTAAGAACAAAACATGTTGAAAGGACTCGTGTTGGTCTATGAGGGTAGTCTTCACTCTCTTTAGTCTTAATAAGAGCATATCTCGATAAATATTAGAGACACAAGAATTTACTTGAAAAGGCTACGTACATAACAAAAGAAAAAAAGACAAATAGAAAGAACTTCTACTAACTGAAAAATTGTTACAATTACAAGAAATTCTCTTCTTTTACCCGAGTAACGCAAAACTCTCTTTAAAGCTTATATTTACTCACACATTTTGCTCAACTTTCGTATACAAAATGATGTAATTAGAGTTAGTACACAACTTATTCAAAATTTAATTAATTAGGAATAAGTAGGTATTGAAATATATTATTATACCCTTTTCTTAACCCTGCAATTTTTGGAAAGTTTGAATATATTAAATAGAAAATGATGAAATCAAAAGAAACTTTAATCATTCAGTACTACTAAGTACTACACACAAGTATTGTAATAAAACTTTAAATATGAAAAAAACCTAATGTATTATTGGATTTGTACAAGATCGTATATTTGTGACACAACTATTCACATTGCCAACATTAGTTGAACTCTAGACTTCATTTTAATATTTGACTTTTAACGAAACTTGTATGGTTTACCAATCGGAAGTCAAGTAACAGGGGCAAGATTTTTACTCCCTTTTATAAGTGAACATATGTCTCATGTTTTAGGACGTTGAACAGGAAAAATAATACATGAATATGTATTTCTAATATAATCATTCGAGTAATATTCTGAAACATATTCTATTGCTTGCAAATTTCTATTCAAAAAAATTGCACAAACATGTTTGCAAGAGGATCCCAAGATAATCATATTCTATACATGTACAAGATCGATAAACCAAATTACTTCATGTTGTTCGGTTTCATATAGTACTAAATACTACAATTGATCAATCAGGTTTACCTACAGCAAAAACATGTGTTATATTAAATATTTATAATTAAAATAAATGGATAATACGCATATAAAAACGTGTGGAGAAGATGAAGAAATTATATGAAAAAGTAACATAATTTGTCAAATATCATACATTAATTGCATATAAAATAAAAAATATATGGTTCGTACAATGGACCTAAGGTAATAAATTCAAAAAAAAAAAATATATCATCTTCACAATGATGGCAATCCTGACTTTATGAAAAAAGATAAAATGGAATTAAAATTATTTAAATAAAAATGTAAATAAATTATATTTTTGGATACGCGAGAATATTATAACAATTTTGAATATTTATGATAAATTCCCTATTTATTTAAAACAGATTAAAAAGGAAACTGGAAATAAAACATTTAAAAAAATTAGAACTCAATCTTATGTATGACTCTGGAAAACTAGTACAATACAACCGTCTTCAAATTGTTTCTAACATCTTTTTTTTATTTTCTCTCAATGGTAGAAAATTGTGTATTTCATAGATAACATGCCTTGTATTTCCTATATTTAGCTACATTTTCTTTTTCTGCTCCCAATTACTAAAGTTCATATATTATAAATTCATATATATATATATTCGCTTGCGATTTGTGAATAAAATAGTTTAAATTCTAACTTTCTTCAAATGATAGAAAGTGTGTTTGGAACAAAGAAAATGAGAATGATTACGAGAAGAATGAAAATTGAAGGGGAATGAGAAAGAAAATTATTATGGAAAAAATGAATAATTGTGTTGTGGTTAGGAGAATGATTATGGAGAGAATGATTAATTATGTTTGACGGAAAGAGAATGATAATGAAAAAAAAATAAAATAATAGATATGATGTAAATAAAAATAGTTATGGGGAGAATAAAAAATTGTTACAGGAAAAATAAAAAGTTGTTTGGAAGAGAATAAAAAGATGATTTTGGAGAAACGTGATAATGGGAATTGAGTCGCGGAATCATTCTTGATTCCAATCTCCTCTTATTAATGGTGGCGAGAGTTTTTTTTTTTATAGAATAAATAATTACACTATATGAAGTGATCATGCCTGTCCCTAGGCCAACAACTAAGTGACCTAAAGAAAATGATAGTGCAAATTAATGTTACATAATCATGAGAAGAGTAAATTTATTAT
>JBBMEG010000022.1:9807075-9819606 GCA_037832605.1 Cyclanthera cordifolia
AATAAAGAAAATCATAAATTAAAGTTCCTCTTTGTGGTGCGATCACGCTCTAACTTGTGGAAACGGATCAGTGTTTGGTCCCATCTTTTGGGAGTTCTAGTTCTATGTTTTTATGAGATTTTAATGAAGTTTGTTTCTTAAAAAAAAAAACGTGGCTAGCATGTTTGGTGCATAATGTCCATAATCAAATCCTACTAAAATTCTTATTTTTAAAACTAAAAATAAAAGAAATCCTACAACTACTCTCTTCCATTATAAATCGAATCCCCACGCCCAATTATCATATAACTAAAAAATTTTAAAAAAAAAATGTAATAAGCCAACCAAGAGTTAGCTAAATTATGATCATAATCTTAATTGTTGATTTTCAATTCCAATCGTTTTCCTTTTTTTAATTTAACAATTGATGTAATTTGTAAATTTTTAGCTATAATAATAAGATCTCAACAAAATTATTACACAAATAATCATTAGTTCAAACTTATTTGATGTATATAGTTCAACAAAGATTAGAATCTAGTTAAAATAAGCAAAGTTTAATCGATGTATGAACGTAGAAAGCAAACATTATAATCCAAAGTTCATCGGCATAAGGTAACAAAAAAAAAAGAAAATTAGAATTCATATCTTCAATGTATACTACTAGTGAGCTTAATCTTAACATTACCAAAATAGAAAACTATATATATATATAAAAGAAATTAGATATTTCTTCAATTTCATTAAAACATATAATCACAATTACATCTGCGGATTAACCTCAATCTTTATTCTAACACCCAATAAAAAAAACAACATCAGTAAGAAATCAAACCCAAAATATTAGGAGAAAATAAAGAAAATAAAAAAACTTACAAAATCTACATGAGCGCAACCAATTCCGCCATGGAATCGTCCTGCAGAAACATCGATTGCTTCAAGAAAAAAAAATATTGCAATTTAATTGTGAGTATTGAAGATCCTTTTACTGGTAATCATGGGCGTGTTAAATGGCTTGATCTGATTCAAATTTTGTTTACAGAATTGGAGCAGCTTTTGCAGTATAATCCAGAAGCTCAAGAATCTCCGTCCTGCTTCTCACAACTCTATGGAAAACTTCTCTGATTTGTAGCTGCAATGGCACCAATCCTTCTTCCAGTTTTTTGCAGGTTTCCGCCAGCTCCGCCACCGGCACTGAAACCTCCTCCATCCGCTCCTCCTCCACCGGAAAGGCCAATGAATCGGTTAGTTCGATCAACGATTGACTCAGTTTCTCCATCCTCTGCATCTCTTCCAATAATCCAGCCGTTCCTTTCTTCTCTTTCTTCTTCCACTCGTCGGCGATTTTCTCCTGCAGTCCGATCATCGATTGCGCCCAACTCATCTGCTTCGACGCCGGAAAGTTTGTCGGCAGACCGCCTCTCTCCTGGCAAGGCAACGCCGCAACCAGAGTCCACATTACGAAAACCAAAACAGTACTCATCAAGTAAACCGTCTGCGGCAGACTGGACGAATCGCCGCCGCGCGGTGCTGCGAGATTCGACGTCATCGCCTGAATCTGCTTTGCAGCGGACCAGCCTTTCGCCATACTCCAAGACAGAGACCGAA
This sequence comes from Cyclanthera cordifolia, assembly GCA_037832605.1. Classification (NCBI taxonomy): domain Eukaryota; kingdom Viridiplantae; phylum Streptophyta; class Magnoliopsida; order Cucurbitales; family Cucurbitaceae; genus Cyclanthera; species Cyclanthera cordifolia. The sequence goes on from JBBMEG010000022.1 coordinate 9,808,663, forward strand.
ACTGTCCAGCGATTCGATCCTTGGCGTTGCCACGACGGCCGAAAGAACGAGCTCTCTCCGTGGATTTACCATGGGTAAAATCCTTATCCTCAACAGCCATAGACGTAACCAACGAATTCAAAGCCCTACGCGCGCGCTTGATCTGCCCATCCCCAATCGGACGCTGCTGAAGAGCGGAAATAGCGATTTCAGCGAGTTTTTGAAATTGACGGACGGATTCAATCCCGTGGAGGACGGCATTACAGATATCCAAGGCTTTGACGACGCGATCGAGAAACTCGGGAACAAGACGGTCGAGAGGGGGTTTTACGATCTGAGAGGGATCGCGGCCCATGATTAAGAGGGCTTTGAATTGAGCCTCACAGCAGAGGAATTCGTCGAGGAGTTTTCTAAGCCAGGAGATGGAGAGGAGAGGATCAGAAGAAATGTCGTCGGAGGGCGGTGGAGGGAGTAAATCGGAGAACCGCTCGGAGACGTGCTTCTGGAAGAGTTCGAGATCTTCGAGCTCTTGCTCGTGAGTTCCGTCCATGGAGATAACTTGGTTTCTGCGGATGCTAATTCGACCGAGGAATGAGCCGGGGTATTCCGTTGCCGGCATAGTTGCAGAGGGTTTTCCGATGAAGGAGATGGGATTTGGGGGTGGGAATGAAAAAGGAATGGAGTTGGGGGTTTGTTTTTATTTTTGGAATTTTTGGAATTTCTTTTTTTAATTAGTATTATTTATTTTTAGTGTATTTGAGAGCGAGTTTTAGGCGATGGCTTGTGTGGGTATGAGAAGAGAGAGGAGACCGTTTCTTTTTTTTCTTTTTTTTTTCTTGTGGTGGATATTTCTGAATTTTTATCTTCCGGAATTGCCCTTTGTTTTCTCAGTTATTATGCTGCTCTTCTCGTGTTAATTAGAGGTGCAGATGGTATTTTAATTTTGGGATGTTCGTGGTTAAGGTAGGATTTGCATTTTATTTTTCTTCTCACACAAATACTTTTCACTCTTGTGTTACTCGTTATTTTATTTTCTCAACCATTATTCATTTTACTTTCAACATAAACAATCGTTATATTTCATATTATTCACTTAATTCTCATTCTCTTCATAATTGTTTTCATTCTCTTTTTCTAGACACCAGTTAACTAACAAATTTCGGTTAGTCATAAATTGTCCGTCATTATTTTAAATTTAGTGAAATTTTAAATTAAGTTATTTTTCTCAAAATCAAGTTGTATCAAATGTTGGTTTATTTTTGAAATTGAGTCAAAATTAAACAAAAATAAAATTCAATTAGTGAGCTTAAACATGGATGTCCAATTTCCAACAAATAGGCCCAAATGCATGTAAACAAGCTCAATAGATCAAGCCCAAGGCACAGGTCAAAAGGCTCGCGAGGGCCCAAGCCCAGGATCCAAAAAAGCTCTATAAATAGTTAAGTTCTTCTTCATTTTCAGTAAATTTGAAACTCGATATAATATTCAACAAAGGCAAAATACTCTCCAAATTTTCTTGGATCAAACACTTTTGAAGCTAACAGGAACTTCGAAGTTGAAGTCATTTTCTAAACAAGTCTCTCAAACACGAAGAACATTCATCGTGTTCTTCAAGACCGATCATCCAAGCTGATCAACAAGTCGACGATCGATCCCACGATTAGCAAGTCAAAGACTGTTCATTCAAGAGATCAACAAGTGAACGACCAATCCCACGATCAACAAGGTCAAAGACTGATCTTAAAAGAAGATCAATAAGTCAACAACCGGTCCAAAAATCCACAATTCAGAGACTCATCATAAAAAAAATCAATAAATCAACGATCGATCTAAAGATAACAAGTTATATATGGACTGAACTAAAGTAAACTTGAGAACAAGCTACAAAGCCCTCATGACAAATCATCAGAACAAGTTGCTAAGCTCTTGAGACAAATCATCATTGAAAGCAAGTTATGAAGCTCTCAAGACAACCTAACCTCGAGAACAAGCTACAAAAGCCCTCGAGACAATTCTACATTCGAGAACAAATTGTGAAGCCTTGAGAGATTTCTATATAAGAGAGAATAAATCAGGGGAACATATTAGATATTGTAGTACTCCACATTCGCATATATTAAAATCAATACGAATATATATATTGTTCATTTACACGTGTCTCAATTCTGTTTATCTGTCAAAATCTCGTGTGAACAACACTATTTATGTGAATTTGAAGTAGCGGTATACAAAAAAAAACCAAGGTATACAAAAAAAACCAAACAAAAAATCCCTCTAATAATTTGGACTACAAACTCCAATCATAAAAATGAAGGCTCTGCTTGTTAACTATTTCGTTTTTTGTTTTTGGTTTTTGAAATTTAAGCATACAACTACTATTTCAACACATTATTTTCATGACTTTGATGTTTATATATTACTTGTGTTTAAAAAACAAAATCAAAATTTGAAAGCTAAAAAAATAGCTTCCAAATATTTGTTTTTGTTTATGAAATTTTGGTTAGGCTCCCTATAGGTAGATGAAACATAGTAGAAAATTTAGTTAAATTTAAATTTAAATTTTAAAAACAAAAAATCAAATGGTTTTGAATGGGAGTTGAAGTTATTAATTTATAATTTTGATTGAGCTGAATTAGTTAGCTTCTTGAATTAATAAAATTTGACACGTTCCACCCACATAACCCAAGGTAAGTGTATACATGTATACATATATAAATGAAAACTTAATTGATAACATATTTTCTAAGTATATTAATTAAGAAACGTGTTTTTTAACAGGTCATTAATAAAACAAATAACTTAAGGTTATACTATAGATCACCAACAATAGTCCTTCGTAGACAACGTATTTTAGAAAATTTTCTAAAGAGATCACACAGCCAAAGGCTGTTCCAAATCAAGTACACGTAATGTATGTGAAGTTCTTATGTTGAGTAGAAATATGCATTTTGTTAGTATATGTAATACAACTCAATTATTTTTATAAATATTTCTTATCCATGACTTTTGTATCTCAACCTCTCATCCGAATGTGATATCGGTCTATTCATATACCTTTCTAAAATCCGAGCAGCACATCCACAACTTTATAAATTAATACTTTTGGAAAGTTGTTTCAGGCATGTTATAACGTTTATTCTATAAGAACATTTGTCACTAATTTATGTGATGTTGAGTTATAATAATTCAATTATTTGAGTGATTCCAATTATAATAATCATCGGACTTCTATTATTATTAATTGATTTCAAGACGGAGGTTTGATGATTAGTTGATGGGTTAGAGGCGCAATGACGCGCCAGATGAAGAATCTCACTTGGGGGGTCAGAATTGGAATTTTGTTTTTAAAATATAATCATTTAAAAATAAGAAATTGAAAAAGTCAAAAGGACATTTGACCAGGCTTCTTCTCCCATGCCACGTCACAATTCACTTCTCTCTCCCTCTCTCTCTAACCGCAATCCCGTCACCGTGAGTTTCTTTAAGCACCGCCCTCTTCCTCCGTCCTCCGTAACCATAAACGCCGTTAATTACTTGCTTATTTCGACCTTATTTAATGAACCGTACAAACGTGACTTTAAAAAATTAATTTATAATTTGTGATAATCATAAACTCATCTCATTTTGATCATCCATTATTATTCATAACTACTAAACACTTTAGGATGGTTATTTGTTCGTTTATTTATTTAATTTTTTTACTTCATTATGAAAAAAAAAAAAAAAAAAAAAAAAACTTAAAATTAGCATTTGTAAAAAAACTTTCTTATTTTTTCTTTAAAAGATTATCACATTCCTTTGTGAACTTTATAAACATCTATTTACATTTAATCTTTATTTTTATTACCATGGTTTGAACCTGTTTTTATTAATATTAACTTTAATCAATTTAAATATAAAGTTTATGTACATAAAATTTCTTAAAATATTTCTTACATGTTAGAAAATTAGACCCGTCCATCTAAATGACCAAGTATTTACAAATCTATTTTATTTTTAAACTTAAACATCGAACACACGACTATATGCTAATCATTAAACCAATTATGATGATGGCTTCAATATTTATTTAATATATATCGTTTATAATACTACTTTATTTTTTATAATACTATTTATAAATATATATTAATAATATTGTATTTATTTACTATAAATATGTATATACAATATTAGTGTATTTAAATATAATACGTATTTAAAAAATAAAATATAAAATTGTAATATTACTGTATTTGTAAATAACATTTTATTTATAAAAGATAATATTGTATTCATATAATGATATATTTATAATATATTACTGTATTTAAAAATAATAAGTATTTAAAAAACAAAATATAATATTATGTTAATACTATATTTGTATAAAACATTGTATTTATAATAATAATAATACGTTATAAAAAAAATAGTATTGTACTTTATTTATTATAAATAAATACAAAAGCATACAGTATCCAGAATTAATAGGTACAAAAGAAGTAAACGAAATTAATACCTAAATAATAATGTAGAAGATTTGTAATTGAAAGCAGTTTTTCCATTTCATCTACCTATCATTTATGAAATTTTTAATTTGTAAAAATGCATAGATTTAGAATATTTTTAATGTATCTACTACATACAACAACAAAAAATAAAATCAAATAAAATCAAATCAAATATAAACCTAAATTTTCAATTTGTATTATTTGTTGGTTCATGAGTTATTTTATTTATTTAATTTTATTTTTTATCAATTAGGTTAATGAATTAGAAGACACAAAATCGTAAAATCAAACATCGTATTTCAACCCAAACTTCATCAATTTTTATGTTTTTATAATGCGAGAAATGGTTTTTTTTTTTTCCCTCATCTATTTTCTTCATTTTACAGTTTCTTTTTTTTTAATAAATAAATTGACATATTTATGGGCTAATAAACCATTATATTTAGTTAATTATAGTTATATTTTACCTTTGAATATAAAATGTCAAACCAATATAAATTATTTTCTACATAATAACATATAAATTTAAGTCGATTTTTTTTGTATAGCAAAAAAAAAAAAAACAATATATATATATATATATATATATATATATATATATATTTGAATTATTGTATAGCAAAATTTTGAAAATATTCTTTGTACAGTTGAAAAAAGGTTGTCTACGTAAAATGATTATAATGTCTTCGCTTCAATCAGTTCAATTGATTGTCTTTAATCAATTTAACAGTTTAATTTGTATTGAATTGGTAATTAGACCGATAGTCCTCAAATTAGTAGTTTGTTTAATTGACTTATTTACTTTATTGATAAGTTCAATCAACCCCGATAGTTTTCAATGAAAAACCAATGAAAATCTCTTGATTTTTTTTTTTTTTTTCAAAAAAAACCTATAATTAAAATAGAATAAGTGATGGAAAAATATAAAACATAATCTTAATATACTTCCTTATGCAAGACTTTGGAAATAAATGTCACTTTCTAAATTGAGGATTAATTCAAAGACAATTAATATTAATGGTGAAGCCCGAACTGGCAACACAATAAATTAGAGGATTTGCTTAAGAAATTTCAGCCAAAGGTTTACGTCCTTATCACCTATCACCTATCACCTATCACCTATCACCTCTCACCTTTCACCTTTACTTTTTCCTCTCATCTTCATCAAACTTTCTTTGATAACTTCACCCAACCCTATTTTCTTGTACTCAAAAAAAAAAAAAAAACCTATTTCATTTTCTTTTTCTGTCTATTAATGTCGCACTTTTTTAGTATATAACTAATTCTTAATTCCAAAATTATTGGATAAAAAAAATAAATTTTGATTTTTTTTTTTTAATTTGGGTGAAAATTTGAATCCATAATTAATAGTTGAGAAGTAGAAAATAAATTAATGAAGGTAAAAATAAATAAATGATTAAAGTTATTCAAAGTATGGACAAAAATGTTGTTAAGGTTTATTGATATTATTGTTTAGAGTATAAATGTTTGTTTTAGAGTGGGTTTGGCTACGCCGGAAGCAGAAGAGAAGTATTAGTAAGTATGTGTTTGGAATGTAGGGTTACGAAGGGATAAAAGTTGATGCGATATGATGGTGAATGTTTTTTTTTTATATATAAAAATTGAAGATAATTATTACAATAGGTATAATTGATTGGAAAAAATAAATGAAAAAAATGCATTGGACCACGCGTCAGGTTAGGGTGGGTTAGTGTAACCCAACCTAACCCACCCTAACCCAGTTCTCAAACACGCTCATAGAGACATGCTAGGTTAGATTTATGTTATTTTAAATTATTTAATTGTTTCAGGGTACTCTATGTCTTCTTTAAAATTGTTGAACTTTTATCTTTTCGATTAATGGAGTGTTTATTAGCATGTTTTTGTGTGATTTTATAAATATTTATTCATGCATATAAGAGGTTAATTGACTATGGGCGCGTTTGGATGGATGAGAATGGATGAGATGAGATGGGATGAGATGGAAAATGTTATTAAAACGGCGTTTGAGGTGATGGGTTGGGTGGGAAGTGTTAGGAAAATGATGTTTGGTGTGGTGGGTTGAGGTGGGATAAAAGTAGATGGATGTGATTGATGTGATGTTTTTTTATAAAAAGTAAAATAGATGGTTCTTTTATAAAAAGTAAAATAATTAATAAATAATATTTTGAATTGAATATTTCATTAATATTTTCAAGATCTTTTTAGAAAAAAATCAACATTTCAAAGTTTTATTTATCATTTTATTAAATACATTTTTTTATTTTTTTTTTATTATTATCAAATGAAGTAAAATAATTGATTAAACAAACAATAATCAAAAAGATCAAATACATATTTATGACAATAGTCATAAGTTGAACTATTTATTTTTATAATTAGAGTTAAATATTTAAGAGTGAAAAAAGAAAAAAAATAATAAAAAGGAAATTGAATGAAAAAGGAAATAGAAGAAGAAAAATAAAAAGGAAAAAAATTAAACACAATAAAAAAAGGAATTTTTTTTTTTAAAGAAACAGAAAATAAAATAAAGAGAACGCATTAAACAAACAATAATCAAAAAGATCAAATAGATATTTATGATAATACATATGTAAATATTATGCGTAGAGTAAATAGACATAAACAAAATATACACAATTTATAAATAAATGAGTTAAATAGACCAGTTGGTAAACAATATTTCATTCATAGTCGAATAATTTATAATTTATTTTTAAATATTTAAGAAAAAAATAAAAATGAAAACATCTCTTAAAAAGTTGAAAAAAAAATTAAAAAAAATCACATGAAAACAGAAGAAAAAAAAAATGGAAACAGAAAAAACAAAACAAAACAGAAACGAGGAGGGGAGGCGAAAAAAGAAAAGAAACGAAAAAAAAAAAAGAAAAAAAAGTCAGGCACTGTCAGGCGCGTGGGTCACGCGCCGGGTTACTCGCGCGTGGGCTCCACGCACTGGGTTGGGCTGGGATAATTTCCCTGTCGCAAACGCAGGGTTGGAAACCCTTCCCAACCCAACCCCTCACCAAACGGCCCCTATGTGTGGGTCAGGTATTTGCACAAAATTGTATATTATATCCTTTTATAATATATTGTATTATTATTATTTTTTTAGATTATAACAAGGGAACGAAGATTTGAACCTATAATTTCATGACTATTGAACGTTTCTAATATCTTGATAAATAATTTATGAGGCAATAATTTGGAGTACATTCTTGTCGGCAGAAACAACCTTCTTTGTTCTGATCATAACATATTAAATTACTATTTGTTAATTAAATCAACCTTTTATTTACTAGAATAAAATATAAAAAAAAAAAATAAAAAAATAAAAAAATATATATATATATATATATATATAATAGATTATTTGATAGTTATTTAATTTTATTTGTGGGAGATTCCCAACCCACTACCTTTTTAAGTAATTTGAATAGACGTTAATCTAGTTACTAATTTAGAATGTTGCAGCTTTATATTGAAATTAATAATTAATTTTGAGATATAATTTTGGGTATTTAGTATGATATTCAAGTAGAGAATAATTATTACATTTTCATCCCAAATTGATTTTAATTATCAGAATATTCAAATGGATTTTTATACATAAATGAATTTAATTTCAATTACCATTTTGGTCTTGATTACCTTGTATTTTTTTGATTTTATAATTTTTGAAATTCTAATCTAATTTAATTTTCTTTTTTCATTGAATACTGTTTTTATTACCTTTATTTTTTCTTTATCTATGTGAAATTTTTTCCTTTTCGATGAATCCCTAATTTCCTTTTAATTTGATTTGAATCAAAACCTCAATCTTCTTTTCTTTATGTGTTATTTTGTTTAGCTGTCTAAACCTTGCAGAATCAATATTCTTTTGGTTTCGTGAACGTTTTGGTTTGGTTGACGTTCATAGGTAATGTGTAAAATTCCGTTGATAATACCTTTATTATACAGTAATAAATGTTGTATTATGATAATCTTTTCAGTTACTTTTTTTCATTTTCGTTATATGAATCGTCTGCGTTTCGTACCGACTACATTCGTTATTTGAACCGTCTGCGATTACTTTTTGTTATGTTCGTCATGAATATTCAGTAAATTTATTTGTTATTTTGTTCTGTTTGTTTTTTGGCAGTAATACCCTATTTATACGTATGTCTTCTTTCTAATATTCATTAAATTTTATATGTTTCCTTTGTCTTTTTCATAATACCATAATACTACATAATCAATACTGTTGCATTAATCAATACAGTAAATTTATGCGATTATTTTGAAAGACATTATAATTAATAATACCATAGTACTACATAATCAATATTGTTGCATTAAACTATACCTGATCAATGAGGATAACTTCATTTTTTTTTTCTACTAGTGTAATCTACTCTACACCCAAGCATTTTTGTGCTCAGACGCCGAATAGACATTTTCGCAACACACACTTTATAAATACATCAGAAATACATTCACAATATATAATTTTATCCATCGAAGACAACAATTAATTTCGGTCAAAATAACTTACCTTCTACACTATTCAACAACGAAACCCTATTTTCCGTATAAACCGAACAAAATTCGTTGGTGCCCTATCTCCAGATGAAACCAAAAGATACCTTTATATGAGTAGAAAAATATAGTTTTCCTCCCGTAAGCAACTGAAAATCACCAATAGAATCTACAGAAGAAGACGAGACGTTGGGAAAAAATCGTTGAAATTTTCGTCGGCTGCTTCTGCTTTTCTCGCTGGACAGAATCGACTGAATTAAATACCCTGCGACGCGTGAATAAGGAAAATCGTGCAAGATGTGCAACGTGGATGGTAGTTTCTACCATTTTATGGAAAGTATTTTTGTGGTTTTTAAAATGTCTTTAATGGTAGGAAATTGAAAATAAGCTGTATTTATGTAAAATTTTATGTAGTATTAAATACTGAAAATTGCAGATTAAATATGCTGGCAATAAAATTGGTTTTTTTGACAAAAATGAAAAATTTATTTCCCAGATAGATATGAATATAAACTACCATTAAATTTTATGTTATCAAATACACCATCTTCACTCGTTAAAATTCAAATGGTATTCGATTAAATTTAGTTGGATACTTGATACATAATTTTGAATTTAAATTAATTAAATGATTTGATTTAGATTCAACTCAAAATTGTGATATAATTAAAAAGACATCATCTTCGGAAATCATATTAAAAATTTTCATCATTTTATATTAGAAATGCGAGTAGTTCTCACTCCTCATCAAAAAAAATTACTCTCTCATTCTCCATTCATTTTAAATGGAAGCTGGTGTTATGAAATATTTATTTCCACCTCTATAGATTTTATTGTTATGTAATCCAACTTCTAAGGCACCGTCAAAATTTAAATGAAAGTGTCATCCGTAAATAATAATAATAATAAAATAATTATAGAGGTGTTCATACTCCCAACCAACCCAACATAATTTGGCACGTTGGATTGGGTAAACTTTCAAATAAATAAAATTTTCATAGACTGGGTAGTAGTTATTGGATTGACCAAAAATTAATTTGAATTAAATTCAACCTAAAATTAATTAGGTTCGCTCAGTTCAACCCAAATCCATGAAAGTTTCATTTATTTGAACTCAACCCAACCCGTCAAATTAAATTGGGTTGGTTCGAGTTATTCCGGTTTTCGAGTAATACCTCTAATAAATGGTTAAAAATAAATGATTATTTTTAGTGATTAAAAATGAGTGATTATTTTAAATATTTACCTACAATAACTTGTTTGGATGTGTTTGTTTGATGATGAGCGGTAAAGCCTCATTTTTAGTAACTCTTTAATAACGCAAAACAAACATTCTAGACATATTTGCTGTGGTGGGGAAAGAATGTGAAAATATCTATTTCCATTGTTTGACCAATAAAATTATATGTTTATCGATTTATAATTTACTTTACTTTTTTTCATTTATCCATTATGTTCTTTTCTCTTTATTCTTTTTCGTTCCACCTTAGTAAGCAAACATGTCTTAAGTGTAGTTTGACTATTTTCGCATTAAGTATATTATTTGATTATATTGAGATGTCAACAAATTAAAAAAATAATATTTTTAAATAAGCAGTCAAGTTAAATTAATAAAAAATCTTTCTAGAAGAACCAATAAAAATTGTATGTAATTAAGAATCTGCTTACAAAATTGATATATTGTCAAAACGATCGGAACTTTGTATTACCACACGCGTATTCAGAATGACAAACCGCGTTTTTTTATATAATTATATATATATATATATTATTATTATTATTATTATTATTTTTTAGGGAAAATGACTTTGATTGTAAGGCCTAATACATATATTGACGAATCTGTCTAAATGAAATAAATCAATATTTTTGATGCATGTTGTTGATGCCGAAAATTGGTCAACGGTCTATCCACAGTACTATTTGTTTAGTAGAGGACGAAAGGCCTGCAAAA
>JBBMEG010000022.1:9819706-9830225 GCA_037832605.1 Cyclanthera cordifolia
AACGAAATAGAAAACACACAATCTATTTCATGCAAAAGAAAGTGACAACCTCCACTAAACTCTACTTTTTCATTGTAGACATAGAAACAATATCCAAGAATATCAAGGTCAACACTTTTTAGATTGGGAAAAAATTGTTGTTTAGTCAACTCATTAATCTCTAGTTCACTAGCATGACCCAAACCTTTTGCCAATAAGTTCATTTAGATAAGTCAATTTCTTTACCTAAGTTATTTAAGCATACACCCAAAGAACTTTCTAAAGAGTATAACGTATTATTTAGGAAATCTTTCAATACTACCCTATTGTCCTTCATGATAACCATTTCACTATTCTTGATCTCAATGGTGAAACCTAACCGATCAAGCATATCTAGAGATATTAAATTTTTTCTAATGTCGGGTACATACCTTACCCCATATTTAGAAGCATAATACTCACATCATGAAGTCTAAGCCTAATTATCTCTTCACCCTCTACCTTACAAATTTGGTTATTACTTAATGTGACTTTACTCCCTACACTAGTTCGGAAGTCTACAAGTCAATCCTTATTAGGTGTCATATAGAAAGAACATCATGAATCTAAGATCCAAGACCTATCCTCACAAGTGGTGCTAACTATGAGCATATTATTGTACTCCTCACCAATATTAACATCACTTGTCTCATTCTTTCCATTTCTCGACCCAAATTTGTTTGTAAGTTTCGGACAATTACTCTTTATATGGTCTCCTTTATGATAATAGTAGTATTTCACATTACTTACTCCCCTAGACTTGGACCTATATCATGATTCTTACCTCTATATTTATTATTGTTGTAATGATCTCTATTCTCAGATCTCTCTCTAACATACAAAGACTCAGACATCGTCTTTTTATGTTATTTTAATACTTGGTCCTTTACATTAACATTACCATGTTCAATTCTAAGTTTTCTAAAACAACAAATACATGCTCCAAATGTATGGCGGAATCAAGAATTAGGCTCTAATACCAATTGTTGAGATTTTCTAGGACCTATTCTTAGCCTACAAGAATTCTTTAAACAATAACTAGCCTAATTTGAGGTTTTATACCACTTTTAGTTGCCTGGAAATTTTTTTGGTAGCACTATTCAACATTCGTTATCAAAATATAAACAATAATAGAGAAAGAAAATAACGCAAGAATTTACGTGATTCTGCCGTAAGGCTTACATCCACAAGTCTCCTAAGTTTTTGGCTTAGGTGAGACAATATTATTAGAGGAATATTTCAACAACAAAGTTACAAACAATCAACAATGAGCTATGAAAAACTAAAACTAACCTAGAGTGAACAATAAAACAAATTAGACTTAGGATAGAAATTACCACCTATTACACAATGATTTCTTCAAGAGCCTCACCAAGAATTGGGCTTCAAGAACTCCTTAATCTCCAAGAAATCACTCTAAGAAAAAAAAAATCACACATCAATGACTCAACACCGACAATGCTTCAAAATTATAAGCGCTTGGTTAGGCGGATGCTTCTTTAAGCGATTAACTCCACACAACGCTCAGGTGAGGAGATCTCTGTTTGACAACCTCCAATGGCAACGAACGTCCGACGAGTTCAAGCTTACTCCAAGCAGCTCCGGTCGGTGAGCCTTCACGTGGCGGTTGTTGGTTGCTCAGGCGGAGAGCAATTTCTCCAGGCGGCTTTTTTTCGTGAAGATGACTACGAGAAGCCCCTAAAATTTTGGGTTTCTCTCACTATCTCTCTCTTGTGTATTTACAAAAAAAAAAAAAACCCTCGATCGAAAATTCTCACTCTATTTAATTTCCAAATTGTAAATCATCAAAAGCTACATTGAATAAATGAACTAATGCCATATTTATAAGTTTTAAACAAGTGTTTACATGGATTTAATAACTTTGGATGTACCTAATTAAATCTCCAATTAGTTATAAAACTAATTACAACTATTCTCTTAATTAGTTAATGATTATTTTAATTAATCTTGACTTAAAATGTATTTAATTAGCCTAAACACATTTTAATTCAATTAAATAAATTAACATTTATTTAAGTTATTATATTTAAAATTTAAGCCAAACAAAATGTGAACATTTGTAATATATCCTAAATTCGACATATTCCTTAAAAAAAAAAAGTTAAAGTTTAATTTATTTTAATATCAAAATAATTATGTATCGATATATTAATTTTAAAATTAATTTAGTCATTATCCTAATTAATATAAATGATTTTGTTATTTTATAAATTAAAAGAAAATATTATTGAAATATTAAAGGTAAAAAAAGAAGAGCAAATATAATTATAATTAAAAAAATGTGGCTGAAAGGTTAATTTTCAGTTTCATTAATCAGTTAGCCAACGAAAATAATTGGTGGGATAAAAAGACCGACAAGAGAGGGAGTGGATGCGTGTTAGTACTATTGACATTGTCATATGGACTGTTTGGCTATTACCCTCAAATTATTTGTCTTTATAACGTCCAAACAGACCTATACTTCTATACATTTATTGTACAATGGCCTACCCTTCCTAGGTTCCTCTAATTATTTATTTTTCCTTATTTTGATTTTTAATTATGATCAATTTTTAAAATTATTTCTAGTTTAATAAACATGTTAATCTAACTCCAATTATCCACATATTGTCACATATGTCGTTATGATTTTATTTTTTTGCTTCACTCAAAAAGCTCTACATCGATGGAGATGTTTATCATCACTTTTATATTCATGATTTTTTCTCATCTATAATCAATGCGGGACAATTTTGTTTCCATTTCAACCACTTTCTTTTTCGAAATTCAACATTTTAAATGGTAAATTATAAATTTGATCTCTGTGATTTGAAGAAAGTTAGAGTTTAATCGCTATGGTTTAAAATCTAGACGCTTGTCCATATGAAGAAATATAAAATCTAGTGTTTATGGTTTGGAGAAATATAAAATTTAGATTCTATAAATGTAGAATTTAATCTTTATGGTTTGAAAAAATTGTATGAATGGTTTTTTTTTTTCGATCAATTACTTATCTTACACTATCATTATTAAGCATATCAATAATTAACTTTTATATATTTTATTCACGGTCAAATACGAACCATATAAACAATCTTTTAGATTTTATTAAAACTTAGGGAATCAATTTTAAAATTTAAAATCATAAAGATTAAATTGTAAATTTCTCCGAACTATGATGTTCAATAATAAAGTAACTATATTTGGTAATTGTAAAGGAAATTGTAGTTTCTGGTAAGAATACCTTCTTTACCCATACTAGTTTCTTTTAAGTGAAATTGTAGTGGATGAGCAATTGTCCTAAAATAGTTATAAATGTATACAAATTTTAAAATATTTGTATAAAGTCATTATTATTGTATTATTAGAAAAAATGTGAGGATGCTCATAAATACAGTAACTATATTTGCTATTTTTTTTTTTTTTAAAGTGACTACATAATTATTTTTTAAATTTGACTAATTTTATAAGTTTTTTTATTTTCATAACTAACAAATATATTATACTTTACAATGGTTGTGGTATTTGTAGCATTGTTTGTATATTAGGGATGAGAAGGTTGTCTAATGTTTTTTTTTAGTTAATGATTTTTGAAGGGTGTTTAAAGATACTGACCAATTTGAAGAAATTTTACCAGAATGGTTCAATTCATTGTATATTTATTTTGGAAAATCACAAAATCAATTTTGGATATTTTGAGGAAAAATATGAAGAGAATCAAATCAAACAACAAAATGCATATATTTACGTATCAGTAAACATCTAAAGATTACGAGTTCATGAGTTAGAATCTTCCACCTCCATTTTGTGTAATCTCAACAAAAACAAATAAACAAAACTTATCTTTAAACAAGAAGATCCAAACAAGCTATTATAATCACTCATTTTTATCGACTCATTTCTTGTCATTCATTTTTATTTATTTCTAACAACATCAAAACGAACTATTATTAAAAGTCAAATTTATAATCACTCAAGATAATCTCTCATTTATAATTATTTAAAATAACCATAACGTTTCACATCCGAACAACACAAACCAACTTAAAAATTAAGGTGGATGTACTTGAACTCATAAAATAAATTGAAGTAGGTTGAGACCAAATCTAGCCATTCGAGGTCGACTAACACTTAACCTAATGATGTCGATGGACTAGAAGCTCTAAAAGTTACCTCAACCAAGGCCAGAAGGTGAAGTTGAAGTGAACTAAAGATTAACCATCACAAGTTGATCAAATGGTCAAAGTAGAGTTTGAAAATTCAAATAATTATGAAATTTAAATCATGGCAATTGCTTACAGAAAATAATAATTATCACACAATTGTTTAAAATGGATATATACTATTCTGAATACTCACAGATCTAAAAAAACTATTCAAATTCATTACTATTACTAATATGATACATCCATTTTTATCAGGTTTGTATATGAACATGCTCAATAACATGTAAATAAAAATTTTAATATGAGACAACGTAAATAAATGGTATCTAAAAAATTCTAATCAAGGAAGATAACCTAAAAAGAGAGAGATCAAGTTAATGAGACTTTTTGAAGTAGAAATCAAATAGAAGGATCGTTTGTATATCAAGACAAAGCTATTGATCCAAACTAATCAAAGATGAGGATTCGAGTTCTTCTTCCTACAATTGACATGAGAATAGAAGATTAAGCTAAAGAAGCAACCGTAGAGCTAGAAGGACATCTCCTATAAAGCCAGTTTCGTTTATCCAAATCTCAAGGTTAACCTGAGAATGATATGAGAGATGTTCACATGGCAGGACGGGGTCAGAGATTAGCTTTCGCGTCCCCGTGCCCGCTTTCAAAATTAATCCCTCGCGTCTCCCGAAATTCACTGTATTTTTTGTTGACATTGAGATGGGGATTCCCTGAGGGGAACCGGAGAGGTTCCCATTGAGGGTTTTTCAATTCATTTTTTTTTCTTTTTTTAAATTATAATTTCAAATTATTAAATATTTTTTAAAAATATGTATCAAGTTTCACTATATTATGAATTATTAAAGAAAAATACTTATTTGAATATATAATTTTACGGACAAACATATTTTATTTAATAACTAAAGGTTAAATATAGAAGAATTTTTTTTTTTTTTTTTAATGTATTAGAGGTGGGATCGAAAAAAATGAGACTAAAAATGCATTATCGGTCCTCGGCCCCGTTCGCCACCTAACTGGAAATTTCTCGCACTATTCGGGTCGAGTCACTGCAAAGCCACTGGCCCCGCGAAAAAAATAGATATCTCTGTATGATTCGATCATCGGGCCAATCTATTGACAATGTAACAAAAGAGAGAGAGAGAACTATAAGCTGCCGTTGCAGGCCTGCGGCTCATATACTCAGGCCCATCCTACCCAGACCAGCGGCCCATTTAACACCGTAAACCCTAGCTGCGAACTCTTTTGACGGCTCCCTTCTTCTCATTCTTCACTCCTCTCGCTTCTATCGCTGCTGTCTCTCGATCTTGCTGATCTTCAACCATGGTAACACCTCTTCAACTTCTTCAAATCTCTCTTCTCTGTCACCCTTTTTTGTATTTAGAATTAATGTAGTGGGTCGAATTCTTTTTCGTTCGAAGATGTCTTTGTCTTGTGTTCGGTCTCTCATGTTCATTTCTTCCTATTCTTCAGATTATTTCAGAGAAGAACCGTAGGGAAATCTCCAAATACCTCTTTCAAGGTATAATTTTAACACAATCGCTCTAAAGCTAGTTTTCTTTTTTCTGTTCCCGAGGTTTTATTGATTCGCTGTTGTGTTCATACCAGAGGGTGTTTGTTTTGCAAAGAAGGATTACAATCTGGCCAAGCACCCAGATATCGATGTGCCCAATTTGCAGGTTATTAAGCTGATGCAGAGCTTCAAGTCTAAGGAATATGTGCGCGAGACATTTGCTTGGATGCATTACTACTGGTACCTCACTAATGATGGCATTGAGTTCCTCAGGACATATCTCAATCTTCCTTCTGAAATTGTCCCTGCTACCCTTAAAAAACAAGCCAAGCCTGCTGGCAGGTCCTTTGGTGGACCTTCTGGTGATCGCCCACGGTATAATTTCTATCGTTTATGCAGCCCAATTCACTTGGTTTTATTGCTGATTTCTCTGTGCTTTTGATCTATGGATTATGGATTTTGTTTATAGATTGTTCTGTTTGTAATGTGATGGTGTTATGTAATGGCTCATTGTATTAGTAGCCGTTTCTGTGTTTTGCATCTGTTTTGTTATAAGTTGTATGTATATTTATTAGTATTCTGATTGAGTTTTTGTGATTCTTATGAACTAGCGGTCCACCTCGTTTTGAGGGTGGTGAGAGGAGGTTTGGTGACCGCGATGGCTACCGTGGAGGTCCTCGTGGACCTGGTGGTGAGTTTGGTGGCGACAAGGGAGGAGCTCCTGCTGATTACAGGCCATCTTTTGGGGTAATCTTTTAACCATCCATCAACATCAGTAACTCAGTGCTATACATAATGTGGTTGATGTTTTTTTTACATAATAGTGCTTCTTTTCCTGATTTTGTTAAGCTCTTAAAATGGTTTAGTATTACAGTCATTGTTCATGTATCTAGATAGAATTTTATAACCATCATGGAATGACCCAGTGGTCAAGAGGGCCTTAGTGTGCTTAAGCTAAGAAGCATGGACTCTTCGATTTAGACAAAGTATTCGTGTCGGACATGTATTCGACATTGATACTTCCAGACACTCAAAATTTCATGTCATCTTTTGTTATTATTATTTTTAATTTCGGATGCTTCACGGATCACTTTATGAACACTTCATGGACACACCATTTAAGATTTATTTGTTTCAAGTGATCAATGACGTGATAACAGGATAAGAGTTGTGCTCTTTTTTAGGCATTTGAAGAATATTGAGATTATATTTTGAAGTGATGCTGTTTGCACAGTCAGATGGTTAAATGCTTGTCATTGTAGAAATTTGTTATAGGTAGATGGCAAGGCATCTTGTGGTTATAGTTTAGTCTATTTAGGATTACGTCCATGCTTTCCTTACAAGTGCTCCTTAACCAGTTTGTCTGCTTTAAATAGTTTAGTCTATTTAGGATTACGTCCATGTAGTTGTTTCTTGTGGAATTTGCATGCTAAGGGCTCTGTAAACTATTGCAAATAAGATAAAGTCTTGGGTTTGAGTTGAGTGTAAGAAATTTCTAAAATTCATTGCTGACCCTTACCCAAGTTGGTTAGGTATATTCTACCCATTTACCCATTTGGCTACTTTTTAATATAAAAAGAGACTAATAGAGATCATTAGCTGAAATGAAATGTTAGAAATGTATGAAGAAGTATCTCGGGTGGCCTTGTTGGTAGATGCTTAAAATCTCCCTGCTATGTTCCTATGGATGTCTTTAAGTTCAATCTCTGATCCAAGTCTATGTAGTTGTAGGGTATCACTAATTCATGTTTATCACTAATTCATGTTTATACTTAGAACTGTCATAAGATTTGTGGAATCCCTCTTGGTGCAAAATGACATTCTTTTGGTGTATGAGATTGGTATATTATGACTCGATGACAATTGTTTGCAAGTTCTTTGATGGTTTCGTTTTGTTGATCATTCTCGTGTACCTTAAAATTCTCAAAACTTTCTCAGGGCCCTGGTGGAAGACCGGGTTTTGGCCGTGGAGCTGGTAGCTATGGTGGAGGAGCTGCAGAAAGCTCAAACCTTCCTTGAAAAATATGGTCGTAGAAGCAGTTTATTGAAATTTTCGGTGAAATAACTTAGCAGCTTGATCGAAGAGTTTGTTAACTTTTTCCCCTTTATTTAGCTTATATTGGATCTTATAAAATTAAATTTTCTTTTTGCAAATTGAAGTCTCTATTGGAACAACTTTGCAAGTAAAATTTTTGTTATTTGTTCCCAGTGTGCATGAATGAGATCTTCTTGTCTTTGAAACATGCATCTTAAGCAGATTCTTATTGCTATAAACTATATGTATGTTATTATAGTATACATCTTAACCATTTAATAAAGGATATTTTTTAAACATTTGTGAAGTTCTAAAGAATTTTTTAAACTAAGTTTAACAGCTTTACTTAAAAGATATAATTAACATTAATTACATTAATTCAGAGGTATATTTGATGATTAATAATAGGAGGTATTTGGTTGAGAATTTGTGGTGGAATTAGTAAATAAGTTCTTATAAGAGCAAAAGAAAAGTTATAATAACCACTTAATTTTATCTAATTGTTTGTAGGGGGAGGGGGCAAGAGATTTTAGTTATTTATAAATGATGTGATATGAGTTTTTTTAATAATAAATGATATTTTTAATTGTTTATTATCTCAATTTTTTAATTTTATATTGATGGTTAAAACGTTTTTTTAATGCTATTTTATTTCATTTATTTTTTTACTTTATTTTGAATTGTAGTACTTTTTCAATCGTATATTTTGAAGAATCACTTAGAAAACTTTGCAAATCAAACTAATTTGATCATTATTAATGAATTAGTGATACAGTGTTAGTCTCTAAGGGGTGGCGCAATTGGTTGAAGATTGAAGGGGTGCTCCCTAAAGGTCTCAGGTTCGAGACTTATCTGTGACATTAATTTGTAGACACCTCCCGTGTCTCCATTCCTTCGATGTCATCGGTGGTTACCCCGATGTATAAATAAAATAATATTAGTATAAACTTTATTTTATATTTTAAAGAGTTACGTGAAAATTATATAATTTAACTTTGCAGAGCAAAAAATAAATTGAAGTCTACAAATTTACTTTGCAAAGAAAAAAAAGATAATAAAAAAATGTATTTTATTACATGAACGGACAATTTTTAATTAATTAGTTGAAAAAAAATAATTAGATAGATCAAAATATATAAATAAAAATGATAAACAAAAAAATAAATTTCAATCTCTTTTTTGGATGAAAAATGTATTGTATTTTTATTTTAAATATGGTTCCGTATAATTTTTATAAAGGCTAAATTATAACAAATTCTCCTGGACTATAAGGGTTTGTGTAAAAAATATTCGTAAATATTGAAAAGTTTCAAGAATGTCCCTTGACTATAACAAAAGTTTCAAAAATGCTCTTGCCATTAACTTTGAACGAAAATCGTTAAAGTTTTGTTTCAAAAATATTCTTAAACTTTTAAAAATTTTCAAAAATACCACTTAACTTTCGAATTGTTTAAAAAATACCATTTACTTTAAAAAATGTTAAAAATATCATTGTCAATAACTTTTCAATAACAAAAATATAACTTTTATTTGAGTAGGACCTTTGGAAAGCTTTAAAAATTAATTTTATTAAAAAATATTTATTCTTTATTTATTTGGTTTTTTTTCCTTCATAAAAACAAATGAGAATAAATGTATTATTAACTTTGAATAACATTGTATCAAAAGTTCCAAAACTCAAAATCTCAATCATTATTATCATTACTCGAAAGACGAACAAAAAAAAAAAAAAAAAAAACATTTGATAATCTTTTGATTTTTTATTTTTAAACCTGAGAGAGAGTAGGTGAATTCAACCACATTTTCAACCAAAACAAGTCTCTGAAAATTATTTTTTTTAGTTCCCAAATTTAGTTTTGGTTTTTAAAAACAAAGATATAATGTAAATATCAAAAGTAAGAAAACATGATGAATGAACTAATATGTCGTGAGTTTAAATTTTAAAAACAGAAAACAAAATGGTTAGATATCAAAATTGTTATTAGGAAGAATTTTCAAACATGGATGAATATTTTAAGGTAGAGATTTGTTCAATTACTCAAAGTTTTTAGACAATTTTATCATTATTTTGATTGATTTTAAGCTTGAATTTGTTTAAATAATTATGTTACTTATGTTTGAAAACTAAATCAAATGACAAAAAGTAAAATAAATCATCTATTATATAAATGAGATATCAATAGTCACCTATTTGGATTTAATGAGATCCGTACAATAATAGAATAACATGCAGATATATCTCAAAATCAATTAATAATGAGAGAGCAACTCATGAATTTTATAAATGCTTAGAGATATTATGACATTTTCAATATGAGATTTTCAACATCATTCAAGTAATTAAACAACTAATTATATTGACATGAAAATAATTCATCTGTTACGAATACAAAGATAAATTGCCCTTTATCAACACAATAAATATTTAGAGTATTATTATTGAAACAAAACGTCAACCTTTTCATACAAACTTAAAGGTTTTTTTTGTCATATTTGTTGGAAAAATAACTAACACAGAATAAACGTTGTAATTGGGAGAGAAAGAAGGCAAAGAAATTTAATGCTCAATCAACTCTGTTTTTCTCTCTGTCACTTTATTCTTCATTTCAGCCATATTTAAAACCAAATTACATCGATAAAAATAGTGCGCATTAATGCCACTACATCTACTATTCCACTACCCTAAAAATTAGGCTAGCTTAAATTTATCGCACACAATCACACGATCTCACCTATTAAATAAAATACTAATATTAAAAAAATCAGAATTAATAA
>JBBMEG010000022.1:9830325-9840405 GCA_037832605.1 Cyclanthera cordifolia
TGTGTAGGAAGTTGTAGTATATAGCGTTTGAGTTATTGTGTTTGAAGGCAGGGTTCGTTGTCGAAGAAGGTGCTGATCATTCAAACTTGAAAAAGAAGTTGACTGGAGCCAATTAATCTCCATTGAGAAGCGCCGCAATGCGACATGTAGAGGGGGCAGGTAGCCTTCTGATAGCTGGATGTTGTTGGGCTCTAGGTGGAGACTTTTGACAGGGGGTGTGGCCAAGTTATCGGCTTCAGAGTCAAGGATTTGGTTTTTTTTTTTTTTAAATTGAACTGGTCGTTTTGAATTGATTCAATTTTAGAAGGAGTCCTTTTCGGTCAGTCGAACCGAGTTAGAAAGCGAAATGTTTCTTGGATTTACTTGAACTGCTC
The DNA here is from genome assembly GCA_037832605.1 of Cyclanthera cordifolia. Taxonomy (NCBI): domain Eukaryota; kingdom Viridiplantae; phylum Streptophyta; class Magnoliopsida; order Cucurbitales; family Cucurbitaceae; genus Cyclanthera; species Cyclanthera cordifolia. The sequence goes on from JBBMEG010000022.1 coordinate 9,830,700, forward strand.
AGTTTGTTGACTTGATTCCAAGACTAACCTCTTGATCTGTTTTCTCCACCCTTTTTTTTCTGGTCTGGGTGATTATTTACTTTTGTTAGCTTGGTTAGGTTAACGTTTTTAGTTTGTGTCTAGTTGGTTATTATAATTGGTTTTGGTTGGTTGTTGTGTGTTGTGTCAAGGGCCAAGGCTAAGGTTAGCTGGTACTTGCTGGTTCGTTCTTATTTGAAACTCATTGATAAAAGGCAGTCTTGGTATGGTGTTAGAGTGGTTGGTCCGGGGTATGGGTGGGACTCCTTCAGGACCTTCTCTCCCATTTTTTTACTTTGGTAGAGTCTTATTCTTCAATTGGTTTTATGTTTCTCGAGTTACTCCTCAAAGTGCTTCGTTATTCAACTGTGGTCATGTTAATGAAAGTTTCTTGGTCTTCTTTGCTAGGAGATTTAGTTCTCAAATATGTTAAACCGATGGTTCTACCGTGCTATCATTCGGGCAAGATGGTCATTATTTCATGATGTCTTTTAGGTGGCTTTCCAACTTGTGATTTGAGGCTCATACCAATATTGTAGGAATTGTCATTTGTAATGTTGATTTCACTTTAGTTTATTGAAATTATGTTGTAAAAAAAATGTAAAATCAATCATAACGGGGTGTTTGTGTGAGATTTTATGGAGGAGTTAGATTTTAATGTTTAATAATAGCTCGTTTGTTTGAAGGTTCTGGTAAGATGTTTAGAAAGAGATGTTATTAATTTTTGTTTATGTGAAGAGTGTTTACGGGGAAGTTATAAAAATGTTTGTTGTTTTTTATATGATTTGACATTTATGAATATATTTATTTTATTTTATTTTTGGTTATTTCAAATTATTATTAGTATTGAAGATTGTTTTGGCATTTTTTGCTAAATAAAGGAAATAAAAAGAAAATATGATTAATAAATATTTTAAAAATAATTAAAAAAAATTATGACAAGTACTAATGTTGATGATATGAAGAAGGGGCAATCCAATAATGAAAACATGGTTAGCATGTTGTTGCATTCTTGTTAAACTATAAATCCTACAAATCTACTTATCCTCAATAAATAAATATCCTACAACTGCAACTGCTTTCCAATATATTAATCTCTTCTTTCATTAATAAGAATCAAAATCAACACATACATATTAAATGAAACCACAAATCATGGAAGAATGTGGCCACAAACTCAGATGACTATTTTTCATTATAATTAAAAAAAAAAAAAAAATTCTTTTTTCGAAAAACAAAAAGTCAAAAAAATATCCAAACTATTAAAGCTCATAAATCTGCAACAGAATAATCAGCACATGGATAGTATTAGTTTCCTTTATCCAAACCAATATGAATAACTATAAGAAAAAAAAAAAAAAAAAAAAATCAATTTTATCTCACACCCAAAATAGAAAAAGAAAATTAAAAAAATAATAATAATAACTTACAAAATCTACAAGGCGAGTTAATGGCTTCTTCTTCTTCTTCTTTACACGATTGGAGAAGATGGTTTTACAGTGGAGTCCAAAAGCTCAAGAATCTCTGTCCTCATTCTCACAACCCTATGAAAAACTTCTCTGATCTGTTGCTGTAACGGCGACAATCCTTCTTCCAATTTCTTGCAGCTCTCCGACAGCTCCGCCACCACCTCCTCCACCCGCTCCGCCGCCGCCGGAAACTCGGATGAATCGTTGAGTTCGATCAAAGATCGACTCGCTTTCTCCATCCTCTGCATCTCATCCAACAATCCAGCGCTTCCTCTCTTTTCTTTCTTCTTCCACTCCTCCGCAATCTTCTCCTGCAGTCCGACCATCCACAGCGCCCAACTCATATTCCTCGTCACCGGGAAATTCGTCGGCAGGCCGGCTCTCTCCTGGCACGGCAGCGCCGCCACCATACTCCACATTACGAACACCAAAACCGTACTCATCAAATAAACCGTCTGCGGCAAACTCGATGAATCGCCGCCGCGCGGCGCCACCAGATTAGACGACATCGCGTGAATCTGCTTCGCCGCGGACCAGCCTTTTGCCATACTCCAAGACGGCGATCGAAACTGCCCTGCGATTCCGTCCTTCACCGTGGCGGTGCGTCGGCCGAAGGACCAAGCCCGGTCGGTGGATTTAGAAGTAATGATATCGCTATCCTCGACGGCCATTGAGGCAATCAACGATTTCAAAGCCCTACGCGCGCGTTTAACCTGTCCGTCGCCGATCGGACGGTGGTGGAGGGCGGAAATGGCGATTTGGGCGAGTTTTTGAAATTGACGGAGGGATTCGATGGCGTGGAGGAGAGCGTTGGAGATATCCAAGGATTTGACGAGGCGATCGAGAAACTCGTGGAGGAGACGATCGAGAGGGGGCTTGCGGCTGGTGATGAGGAGAGCTTTGAATTGAGCCTCGAAACTGAGAAATTCGTGGAGGAGCTTTGTCAGCCAGGCGATGGAGAGGAGTGAATTGGAGGAAGAGTCGCCGAAATTATGGGCTAAATCGGAAAATCGATCGGAGACGTGCTTCTGAAAGAGTTCTAGATCTTCCAGCTCCTGCTCGTGATTGCTGTCCATGGAGAGCACTTGATGTCGACGGATGCTAATTCGGCCGAGGAAGGAGGTGGGGTATTCCGTCGACGGCATAGTTGCAGGGAGGTTGTTGGAGAAAGTAGAATGGATTTGTGAGTGGAAATGAAAAAGGGAATTGCAGTTTTTTTTTTTGTTTTTAATTTATTTATGGTTATTTTCGGAGCCATGAGAGAAAAGGGAAGACTGGTCCTTCATTTTACTACTTTATGTTTGTTTGTTCAGTAGATTTTTCTTTCCGAAACTACCCTTTAATATGTTGCTTGCTTATGATTTCGTGGGTGTGACTAGGGGTGAAAGAAAATTTTGAATACCTACAAAACAGAATTGAATCAAATTCATCTAATGGATCCATTCCATTACTTTGATATTTTAGAACATCAAAATATATTGATTCGGTTTCGATTTATGAATAGAAAAATCAATAAAAACTCAACTTAATCGAATATATAAATAATATATATATATATATATACACACACGTTAATATTTAAATTTGATAGAAAAAATAAAAGTATAGTAAATTTTGTGGTACCTATGAAATATGAAATAAAAGTATAGTAAATTTTGTGGCACCTATCAAAGTTTTTTTTATTTTTTTTGTTAATAAAATGAAAGTTCTTAGAATAAAATTAAAAATCAAATTCGGAAGAAGGCAAAAAAACTTGAAAAATAAACCAAATTTTTTATTGAAATAAAAAACGAAAACTGAACCAAATAAAATCGAATCAATGGTTTTATTTTTTTGACATCTGTTCATACCCAATTATTGAAAAAACGATGATATTTGTTCGGTAATAGGTTTGGCACAAAACCGATAAAAACCAAAATTACCCATACTTAGTGACTATTTCTGGCATTGTATTTTTTTCATGGAAAATTACTTCACAAACAGATATTTTCGTTTATCTATTTTAATTATAGTATTTTTTTTAAAAAAAAATAATCTCTGCATGGTTGATTTTTATTTTTATTTTTTGAAAATTTAAATTTTACTCATTTTTTTAACAAACTGATTGAAGACTTAGTGAGCTGATTAAATCTATCAGAGAACCGATCGAGTGGGTCAGTTAACTACTTATTGAAGACTATCATGTGAAGTTAAACTACTAAGTGAAAGATATCAGCTTAACTAATTGAAGTTAGAACATTTTCATCATTTTACATAAACGATCCATTTTTTTGTTATATAGAAAATATTTTAAGAATTTTGCTATATATGAAAAAAATTTAGTATATGATGATTTTTTTTTTTTTTTTTTTTTTGTTATATATGAAAAACAAATTTGTACAAATTGCAATGGCGTTTCTTGATACAATGGAGATCTGAGGATTACAAAGTGGATTATACTAGTCAAAGCGAAATAATACTGTTCACACTAATGATTTTTTAGCATTCACTTGATCAATGATATTTCGAGTCTCTCTAATCCTGTTTTGTTGTACTTCGAAAAAAGTATATGGATTATAATACAAGTGTTAGTTGAATTATGTTGTTTTTGGCATTATTTGAAGCTTTGCAGCCGTGCGTCTGTGTGTCGATTTTAATAGAGGTAAAGGAGGTATATGGGGGAATCTCAATGGAAATGTTTATTCAGAATCATGGGAGAATAACAAAAAGATAAAACGAATGTTCATCCGATCATAATTATTGTATTTATTTATAACAAATAAAATAAATGATAATGAAGAAAATAATTATTTGTGTTTTAATTGAAATTACGAAAAGAGGTTGAGTTTTGGAGTTAAGGAGTGATAGAAAATGACTATTTACTTAATTCTTAAGGGATGTTTGTTTGACATTTTATGAATGAGTTATTTTAAGTGTTTAGTAATAACTCGTTTGTTTGAGAGAGTTTTGATAAAGTCTTTAGATAGATGTTTATTAATTTTTGTTTGGATGAGGAGTGTTTAGGGAGGAGTTATAAAAAGTGTTTGTTCTTTTTTTGTATGGTGTGACATTTATGAATATATTTAATTAAAAATAATATTTTTAATTAAATAATATTTTTAATATTATTAATATTTTTAGAAACGGGCACGGGGAATACATTCCCTGTCCCGTTTACCTTGCAGAGTATTTTCTTTCCCCACTCACTAGCACATTCCCCGACTAAACGAGATTCACCGGGTCCCTGCGAGACCCCGACTCCATAGAGAAAATAGACATCTCTAGATATAGCATATTGAAATCAAGCCTATTGAGATGATCTTCTGTGAGGTGAACCCTCAAGAATGAAAGCATTTTCAAGAATTGGATCTCGACCTTGAACATTGGTCAGTCATATGAATCTAGCTCAATCCACATCCGAGTAAAAATCTAGAGAGGTCAAGAAAACCCACGTCAAGCCAGAAGAAAATCCAACTTAATCTCGATGTAAAATTTCCTTCATCTCTCTACATGAGAACCTTGCATGAAATTATTTGAAGAATTAAGTAAAGATTTTTTTTTTTTTTTTTTTCTGTTTGAAATAAAAGAGATTACATGATTAGTAAACATTAACTCTCTTAATGATTATCGAAAGGGTCAGTAGCACATTAGTTTCATTGTTTGGTGGTAATTTAGTTCAACACTCACATCTCGACTTTGATCATGAAAATTTATATTTGAATCCCATTTAATTTAGAGCAGTGTGCCCTCTATGTAGAATTTGTTATCCCAGATAGATTTTATCTAGTATCTGATTCAACTAAACTGTGGTTACACTATAATAACACTATTGGTACTCAAACCATAGCAAAGAAGAAGGTAGTAAGCTATTTTCGGGCTATGTGATTATAATGAATTACTTACCACAGAAATATAAAAATAACACTGCTACTACGATCAGGGGAATAGGTGACAGACTAAAATATTAGAATTTTGAAAACATGGAGCTTCGGTAACAGGTTATTGGTGACGGGCCAAATCCGTCACAAAAATTGAATTTCGTGACTGCCAATTAGCCCATCATCTTTTGTAATGGCCATTTGGGGAACACATTCGATGACGGGCCGCCTTACACCTAAGCCCATCACAAAAGGTGTTCACTACCCCCTTGTCCCCCGTTCCCTAACCCGTGACATATGTTTTTTAATTTTTTTTGTTTCTTTTCTCTCTCTACCCGAGATACTCGGCCTTTTCCCTCACTAAACATTTTTTTCTCTTTTCCTCATCTTCCTCACTAAAACCCTTTCATTTTCACTAAACCCCTCTCATTCTCGACATTTTGGACTTCATTTCCCAATCACCATAAAATTTGATTTGGTTTTCAATTGAATGTATATGTTTCTATTATCGTATTGATTTTTTTTTTTTCATCATTTTCGAGTTTCTTGTGGCTTAACGCTATAAGTGCTCTCGTTTGATCATTTGTTGTTCGTCTATTTGGTGATTTTTGTTTGCCTCAGTTTCAGCAAGTTCGATTTGCCAGTTATGTCGAAGAAGATGCTCATAGATGGGGAACAGAGCCATACGACTAAAGAAGAGGAGCGCTACAATTTTGATTTATTTGTTATTGGAGCAGGAAGTGACGGTGTTCGTGCTAGTAGATTTTCTGCTAGTCATGGAGCAAAAGTTTTATTTATTTTTAAGTTATACTAGTTTTGTTATGTGGAAAATATTGTGATTAAAGCGCTTTATTCTATGTTGTTTGTGCAGGATGTTGGAAGTTATGGTTGGGTTGTGCATGAAAAGTAGATTTTGATCGGAAGAAACTTTTGAAAAAAAACTTTTGATCGGAAGAAATTTTGTGTATAACTTGATATCAGTTTCGAAACTAATGTTATAAAGTTTGTTTTTTCTGTTACCTAATTCATTTTGATTAAGATTGTATATTTTAATAAAGATCAGTTAGTTTTGTAACTTGGTCAAAGAAATCTTTGGAAGGTTGCCAGAAGTAATTCTGTTACACTGTTGGAGCAAAAAATGGTGTGAAGTTGCTAAAACAGCAAACTAACGCTGTAAATAACGATCTTTTTTTTTTTAATTTAAAAAATAATTTGTGACAGGTGGCCCATCACAAAATGAAAAGATGTGGCGTCTGTCACCTATTCTTCCGTTTGTAGTAATGTAAATGTAGTGTACTCGCACCGTTGTTATAAATAATAGAGATGAAAGCCAACAACCACGATGAACGGCAACACAAACACTAATAATGATAAAGTTCTTGATTCTTTATACTCTCACTCTTTCTAACTCAAATGATATATGTTTCTTAATAAAATTGCAATATATATATATATATATGGGACTAAAACCTCTAAAATAAAATGAATAAAATGAAAAACTAAATAATGAATTATATTGTTCATCGATTTCAAGTCTTCTAAAAAAATAAATTAGCGCCAATCCAACCCTAAACCCTAAACCCTAAACCCTAAATCTTAAATATGTGTATCATACTATTTTTACCCAAAGAATCTTAAAATAAACATTTGAAAATGAGTCAAAACTTTTGTTGAAGTTCTGAAAGATAAAATGAAAAGGATGACAACTTTTTATTGCCACACATATATATTTAAATTTGACAAATCTTTTAATTTTAAACCGCGTTTTTTTTTTGTTGGTACAACGAGACAGTTTTGGCCTTATACATATGTTTGACGAAAGTGTCTATTTTGTAGAGGAAAAAAGTGCCTAACCGTCTTCGATGCGTTGAATTGAGTGAAACAGAGAGGAAATTCAATAAGATAAGAGTGGCAAAACAACCTTGGCCTTTTCAACATGCCTATCCAAATTTGTGATCCAAAATATCCTATTTGGTTTACTTGCTTGGATCAGATCCGAATTTTTGGAATCATTAAATATCCACTTAACTATTTTTCTTGTTTGGGTCATGAGGTCCTAAAATTTTTTGGAGATAAATTATTTGGAGCTTTGTTACCAAATTAAAAAGTGTGTCATCCATCTAAAAATACCTACCTTATCTTTTAAATGTGTTGAAGAGTTATCATCGTTCTTGATAAGCATGACAACCCTACGCGAATCTTATATTAATATGATATTGTTCACTCTGGGCATACACCCGCATAGGTTTGCTTTTGGTTTCACCCAAAAATCTCATATCAATGAAGATGATTATCCTTCTTTGTAAATTCATGATCTACGTACCCCTCTTCTAACCGGTATAGAATATTTTATTTGCATCCCAAGCGTTCTAACGTGAGAAAAGTGTCGCAGTATCTCCAATTTTTGTGAAACTGGAATTCCACTGAAAGTGATAGCAGGAAGATCTTTGTAAATCGAATGAGTTTTGCTATAGAGTTTCCCTCAACGGTGATAGCAGGAAGATCCAACGATCCATTATTAATAACTTGAATGACAACATCTGAATCAGACTCCACAAGATGGAGAGAATTCAGAGGCATTTGAATTAAAAACATAATTAAGAGGATGTCTAATTAAGAGGTTTCTTTTTAAAGTTAATAAGTGGCTAATTCGTATATGAGAGGTAAGAGAGATTTGTTTCCTAAAAATGTCATCATACAATCTAATTATCTACATTCTTCAATATTTGTTCAATGGAGGTATAATTACTCACTCTTCCATTGACTGTCTAATCGAGAATTCACTGCCTCATTCAATCCCCAGAGAACCCTTGTCCTCCATTGAAAAAATTGACATCAATATAATCCCTCCCCAAGTAACCATTCAATCCCACTTCCATCCCGATTATATCTTCTCGAAAAAAAACATTAGATATTAATTTGATGAATTTTAAATCAAACCACTTAAATATCCCATTATATCATTGTTATATTTGATAGATTTTGTCCAACAAAATAATATGCATTCCATTATACCATAGTTGTCTCCCAAAATACTAATGTTTGAGTAATTATTGACATCAATGTACTTATTCAAATATACACCATGCTATAATATTGACTAATGTCATACTTAAATGTGTGTAAATGAAGCTTATGTAATTAATATTATTCACGTACATATTCAAACATCTAAAGCATATATATTGTTTAATGCCATACGTAATACATACAAGTACATAGATAATCATGATATAGTTACTATTGTGAATTCAAATTACAGACATGTACATAAGTAAAAATACGGACTCATTATACGGACTACTAGCATACGCATAACATACATGTACATAAGTATACATAATGTAAAATACAAAGGTGCATGTAATTAACATCCATGTACATATTCAAATGAGTCGAGTATTTTTATACTCTAGAATGTTATACATAATATATAGGACATACTGGTACATAAATATACATAGTACGAAACGTTATACCAAATAGTATGTACAAAATGATATACATAGTGCATAGGACATATTGGTACATCCATTCTTTAATTTGAAAATCAGTTAAAAAAAATTGAATTAAAAAATAAATCGAAAAAACAAAATATATATGTGGTTTAAATTTTAGCTTTCTTCAACCTTTGAACATATCTGTAAAAAAATCATTGAGGTTACAAAATTCAAAAATGATCGAAAAATCAACACATGGAAGTCAAGAATCTTATATGATTTGACGATGAATAGTATGCAAGGTTCTTGCAAACACTCCGACAAGAATCTCTAATTATTATTTTCAGCGCAACACATACAACTGCCCTATATTTCACTATATCTAAACAGATGTAAGCATATGTACCCTCTTTTAACTGTTCCCAACTTTCGAAATTTGAAAACACTAATTTTTTTTATTTTTATAATAATTTTAAATATGATATTTTCTTTAAAAAAGTCAATTAGACTTGGCTTCGGTCGATAAAGGGTATATTTCTTGTAGTGATTTATTCGCTTTAGCATGTATGGGATCCTTTTAACTTATTGGTGTTTTGTGATTTCACCCACATTAGTTGTTCTTTTATTTTATTTATATTATTAAAATTAGGAAATTGTTAGACTAAAAGGGGTTCACTGTGGCTCGGTTACAACCTTGCTTACAAAAAAAAAAACGAGATTCAGGAGTCGGATTCCACCAAGATAAGAGGGAGGGGGCTCTGGATTAGAATTCAATATGCGCTTGAGAGCTTCCTTCATTGTCAAACCTTCAATCAATAAAGCTGAAGAAGCCCTAACGTTCTAATAAGCACCAGCCAACAGGGGCACACCACGATCATCACGCACAATCCAGCCTAACCCTCCAACTTCAGAGCGGTCGTCC
>JBBMEG010000022.1:9858601-9875119 GCA_037832605.1 Cyclanthera cordifolia
AAAAAAAAACTCTACCAAATGTAAATCAAACGTGTAAATTATTGAACATTAGTTTAGATTCAATTGTTTTAAAAAAAATAAACATATTAGTTTCATTATTGATTTGATACAAATTTAACTAATATTAAATCGAAATCACTCCTAAAAATTTAGTGATAAAAGATATTTTAAAACTTTTAGGAATGTTTGAATCGAGATTTTAAAAGTATTTAGAATAAAAAAAAGTTATTTTGAGTATTTAGAAGTAATGATTGCAGTCACAACTTTGTTTAGATGTAATTTTTAAGAGTATTTAAAATTAGTATTTAGAATAAAGATTTATTTTGAATATTTAAAAGTAATGATTATATTCAAAAGCTGGTTTAGATGTAGTTTTTAAAAATATTTAAAATTAATATTTATAATAAAAATTTATTTTGAGTATTTAGAAGTAATTATTAGAATAAAAAATTTGTTTGGATGTAGTTTTAAAAAATATTTAAAATAAAAATTTATTTTGAATATTTAGAAATAATAATGGGAGTAAAAAACTTGTTTGAACGTTATTTTCACCAGAGTATTTAGAAAATATTAATTTGAAATTGCAGTGCAAAAACTCATTCCGAACATCACCTTGTTCAAGTTAAGAAACCATTTTGAAAATTTTCAAAGTTTGTGGCTATATATATATATAATATATATAATATATATATATATATATTTATAATTTACCCCAAAGTAGAGAAAATTAGTTTGATTATATATATTACTAAGCTCCATTCTTCTCAATTTTCGCAAACATCTCGAAGTTTTTTCCTTTCTCTCGCAGTTCCCCAATTCCAGCCTCCATTCTCTTGACCTCCATAGCCACATAAACCGAACTCAGATTCGACTCGATTTTCGTACACTACAGATTGTTAAGCGTAGACCACAATCCTGCCGTCGTCTTCATCCACGGCGGTCGATTTCGTTTAACGGACGCAAATTCGGTATTCTAATCGCTCCCTTTTTCATTTCTAGGTATTTTAAATCATGGGTCGTACTTGGATTTCTATCTAATTTGTTTCATTCGGCGATTCTGTTTTGATCTGTATCGTTATATTGATTGTTAGGGTTGAGAATTGAAATTAGCTTAAGGGTTTCGATGGCGTTGCAAGAACAACTAGCTAGGTTTAAGAAACAGCAAGAAAGATGTCAGACTACATTGACTGGCATTGCTGCATCCAAGCCTACGCCTAAGTTTACGCCCCCACCGGCTTCTTCCGTTGCTAGACCTCCAGCTCCTGCTGTCAAATTCTCAAATGATACCGAGAGACTTCAACACATTAACAGTATAAGAAAATCTCCTGTTGGGGCTCAGATCAAGAGGGTTATTGACCTGCTGCTTGAGGTTTATTACACCCTTTTCTTCTTTCTTTGTGTTTGTTGTTTTGAGTAAGATGTTTTTCCCTTTTGTTTTAGTTAGTGGGTTTGTTTTGTTTGATCGAATTCTTCTATGGAAAGATACGGATGGGATGGGATGTAGTGTAGTTACTTTACCATGTATTGATTTGATTGTGCACAGAGCTTATGTTTAAGTTTCACATGTTTCTTGTTGCTAGTCTTCCAAGTTTCTTTTTGATATCTGTGAGGAGAGGAAGTAGATGAACCAGAGGATCTGAAGTGATTTGGAGATATGAAGTATTTGTTTGGGAATTGGTGTTTTAGAGAGGCGTGGTTGCAAAAACCTTTTTGGAGATTAAAGAATTTGTGTTTAGGAGAGTGAAGATGTTTATTTTAGATGAAATTTGATATAAAGTTTCATTTGAGGTTTGATGAGATATTGGAGAGAAGTTGAGAAGAGGTTGAGGAGGAGTTGGCGAGAGATTGTGATGTACCAAGAACAAACAAGGAGTTGAACTCCTCCTCTTCCTCTCTCCTCTCCTTCAAATCCAGTCACCCCTTGGATTTGGAGTAACTTGCACACACTTTGACTATTCTCATTGAGACACTACAACATTTGGATGCCAAAGAAACTTGCAGGAAAGTAATTCATATGAATCAAACCCATCGGCTAATCTATTCAAGTTTTGACTTCTTATTTTGAGTGAATGATTTTGTAACCAGGATATTTGGTTGGCTTGATAGAAATAGAGGACCTCTTCAAGCAGTGAGACTTGTGATTGTCATTAGGTGGCAAGACTTTCTATGTTTCTTTTCAATGTCTTTCGACATTTTCTTTTCCATATCCGCGAGTGTCTTGACCAATCTACAACACACCTTGACTATTATTATTGTACAAACTATCTGAACCTACAACATTTTGTTGTCGTAAAAAAATCCTAATGATCTGGTTCCTTGGTAAGTTTCAAGAGTACGGTAGATTGAACACATAATCTCTTAGTTCTCCAAGCCTCTCTTGACCTAAGCCAACCATACTATGATGATTTCTTCCCTGTCGGTTTTCTTGCTTTGTTGTTTTGAAGAATTGCGTTTTTACATAGCAGATTATAAATGGTTTTCTCCTCAACCTCATGGGTTCTGAATAGACTATGAAAAAGCTTAAAGTTCTTTGGAAATGCATTTTCTCTTTAGTTCGTGAATTGGAATCTTTGGAGTACGATACAGTCTTACGACTTGCTTATTCTTCACCTTAATAGACAAGGGAAGCCTTTACTCCAGAGCAAATCAATGAGGCATGTTACGTTGATGTAAATTCAAACAAAGCCGTGTTTGATAGTCTGCGGAATAACTTAAAGGTGCACTATGATGGGAGGCGTTTCTCATACAAGGTAGTTATATTTTCAAACACTTGTATAATTTGCACCAACTTGTGCTTATTTGGTTTAAATGTTTGAACCTTCAACCAAGGATGACCTCTTTTCTTCTGTTTTTTCTGTTTTCTTGTATTCAGTCCAAGCATGACCTAAAGGATAAGACTCAACTTCTTTACTTGATACGGAAATTTCCTGAAGGCATTGCTGTCATTGATCTCAAAGATTCTTATCCAAACGTTATGGAAGACTTGCAAGTATGTTTATTTGAGAATTATTTTAATGTTTTTTTTTCTGTTGTGAGTGGGAAAATGTGCATTATACAAAATAGCCCTTGGTTGATGCTATCCTTATTGAACTGCTTTGACAACAGCATCATAGAGTTTAATGTATGGGCAGTTTTGGACATCAAACGTCTTGTGCCTGCCTCATTTTTTTTGCTTTTGTGGTTATATATTTTATCTGCACAATAGTAGGAATTATGGTTAAAAGGTCCCAGGACTCAGGGTCAATGTTGGCACCTTGCCTTGGAAAGGCGAGGCGTGGGCAAAGAAGCCCGTGAAAGGCGCGCACCTTTCATGAAGTCCTCGGGGCATGCACCTTGAGGGCCTTTTTTTTATTTATTTAAAATCTAAGTAAAACATATGTTTTACTTGTTTGTTGAATTTCAAATTCAATTAACAATTATTTCAAAATTTTATTTTAAAAAATAATCAAAACCTAATCGTCAACACTAATTGTCATTCTACTTCTCTTTTTTCTCTAATTATCACCAATGAAGGAGTGAGTGAAGATGAATATGTATTTTAGCGACTATAAATTTGATCTTTAGGACTTCATATTTTTATTTGGGACTAACATTTTAATGCTTCATGTTTTTTAAGGGGTCACTATGTTAAATGTTCTATATTGAAAAATATTAATATATTTGTTTTGTGTTTATATATATATATATATATATATATATATATATATATATTTTTTTTTTTTCTATTTATGGTGCACCTTGGAAAAAAAGCCGTTGTCTTTGTGCACCTTGTGCCTTTGGCTTCAAAGTGATGGTGTGCCTTTATGTGCTGCTCCTTTAAAAACACTTTAGTTTATAGTTCTAATAACTTGGGAGATTAGTTTAATATTCTAATGGGAATCAGAATTTGGATTCTTAAACGAATATAATATAGATTTAAGTTGTCAATTTATGGAGTCTTGATTTTTAGCTTTATGTATGCTTTTCCTCTCTCGTTTCCAGGCCCTAAAAGCCTCAGGCCAGCTTTGGCTTCTCTCGAACTTCGATTCTCAAGAAGATATTGCATATCCAAATGACCCAAGAATTCAAATCAAGGTAGACGACGATCTGAAGCAATTCTTTCGGGAGATCGAATTACCTCGTGACATGCTCGATGTTGAAAAGGATCTCCAGAAGAATGGGATGAAACCTGCAACCAACACAGCAAAGAGGCGGGCCAGTGAACAACACATGGCATCCTCGAAGCCGAAGCCGAAGAAAAAGAAGCAGGAGATCAGCAAGAGGACCAAGCTCACCAATGCACATCTTCCTGAGCTCTTTAAAAAATAAGAGAAAAAAACCCATTGCTGCTCATATGGTCATCTTGATATTATATGCCATCTCATGAACTCTGCACTCTGTAGATATTATTCTCCATCACTTCTGTTTGATATATTGTTTGTTAATTTCATGATATCTCTATAGAATTAAATGCTCATATTTGCTTTTATTTTAAAATAATCAAACAGTTGAAATACAAGAGATAAGTTCTATTGAAAAACCCTTTGCTTTTAGTTTCCTATCGTTTGAAGTTGATTTTAGAAGGATCCATTACTTCTTTTACTTAAACCATTGCATGCGATGATTTTCTCTACATTGATATTGTGTATTTATTAAATGATATTCTCTGCATTGATATTGTGTAAAATTACTCAATACATTACTACAATTATATGAGTTGGGTTTAAATGGAATAATGCTTAAATTCATTTTTGTTCATTGGATAACCATGAAGTTAAGTAAATAGTTAGGGGTATGTTTGGATAAAGGGTTATGAAGGGTTTGGAGGAATTTAAAGAAAGATAGAACTTCTATTTGAATGGACGAGTGGATGGATGGACATAGATTTCTCATATAAATAATTGATGTACATTGGACAATAAATCTTACATAGGGAGCACTACATGAACTCGAAGCATTGATTAAGTGGATGCTAATATATGATCACTGGTGTCATCTGAGCTATACTTGTTTTTGTGATGGTATTTTTAAGCGTTTATTAAGCATGAAATTGAATCCATGTTTGAGTCAAAACTTTTGGGAAGGTTTCACCTAAAAAAAGATAGAATAAGTTTGAAAAAAAATAATATCATAAAATTAAATATTGAGCTACTACTAATTAAACTAATGTTTGAGCCAATCTATCCTATAATACAATATAATCTATAATAAAAGTATAGTTACAATGATATCTTCTCTAATCTAGAACGTTATATTTATTCAATTTATTATTGATTTTTTTTTAAATAATGCATACTTGTAAGAGTTTAATGAAATAAAACTTAAAGTTTTGGTAAAAAATTTATAAGTATATTTCAATGTTTTTGAAAGCAAGCTAAAAAAAAATCACTTTGGTCCTTATTTGAAGGGTTGTTCCGTTTTAATCCTTAAACTTTTAAAAGTTTAATTTTAATTTCTACGCTTTGAGAATTGTTCAATTTTAGTCCCTAAACTTTTAAATGTTCAATTTTAATCTTTTAACTTTCAATAAAGTTTAAAAATAGTTCTAATACTAGTAACATGTGGTTAAAATATTAATAAAACAATATTCTACCTTTTTTTTTTTCTTCAATTAAACTTAATTGTTGTATACACATATTTAAAATCTTCAATTAAACAAACAAATCCCTTAATTTCTTTTAAAGGTATTATTACCATTAATCTTTGATGATAGAATGAGCTTTTATGTTTGAAAGTTAGAATTCCTCCACTAAATAATAATCTCATTTGCAATCTCCAGATGAACAACAACACAAAATCATCACTGTCATGTTTAATAATCTAATTTTCTTCTTTCTTCTTCCCTGTAATTCTCAACCCTTCTTTTACACCCCATAGATAACATCAACGTTGACTGCGGCAGCTCCACCACCAGACCGCCGAAATTGAACCGGCGATATTGGTACGAAATTCTCCCCCTCCGATCACCCAAATGCAATCGACAAAGTCTGCCATGGGCAACGCCGTCAACGACCCTCTTTACAGTGCCGCTGGCCTCTCTCGCTGGGCCCATCACCTACTCTTCTCCGGTCACCGTCGACCCCAAATTTATCCGCCTTTACTCCTCGGAAACGTACGGCGAATTCACCAAATTCGATGACTTCTTCACCGTTGAAATTGCCCAATCCAAAGAGAGGAGAGAGGAAAAAAAATATTTTATTAATTTTTTAACCATCAGTTAACTCTAAACTAACCTGTGTGACAATTTTGAATATTTAAAAATTTTAAAACTAAAATTAAATAATTTTTAAAATTTATGAACTAAAATTAAACTTTTCAGGTATAGAAATTAAAATAGAAACATCTTTAAAATTTATAGACCAAAATAATATATATATATTATATATATATATTTATTTATTTTTTTCTTTTTTACTATAACTTATTTTTTAACATTTTCTTTTTAAAATTTAGGGTACTTTTTTTTGGTTGAGTATTATCAGAATAATTCAATTTTTTTTTTTAATGAAAGGTCGGATGATTTCTGTTACCGTTCTATTCCCGACCTACTCTAAGCATATGACAATTTGCATTCAAGATTAACAACTAAAATTATGATCAATAAACTTGAAAACTGATTTTAATGCTATTCAATGTAAAAATCAGCAAGCATAAAAATAGAAATTAGGAGAAATTGAACACGAGATTTTACGTAGTTCGAGACGTATGTTCTACGTTCATGCATTTAAGAACTAGCTTAGATGATGTAGTTTTATTAGAGATACTTACAAGATTGAGTCCAATAAAAATTACAATATTACAAGATTGAAGAGACTAACAAAATTTCCTAACAAAAAATTACATAAACTCAAACAGTTTATTACACTTTCTTGAAGTTTTCAACCCTTCAAATGTCTTCAAGATACCAAAATCCTCAAATTTGTCCAACCCTTACTTCCAAGCCCAAAAGCTTAAATGTTGAAGGAGATCTACACCAAGGATGGGAGAACCATCTAATTCCGCCCAACACGAGACCAGAATCGTCGTGTGCCGCCGCAAAATCGAGCAGCGGCATCTACCGCTACAACAGGTGAAACCGAGACCCCCTCCTTGGGTTCTCCTCTTTGTGTGTCTCGGCCAAGTGAAGGGGGAGAGAGATTTTCTCCCCTTTGCTTTCTCTCAAATGAATAGGTAAAGACTCAAATGCCCTTCTTTTTTTTATTTTTCTCAAAACACCTCTTTGATCTTTTAGCAATTTCACTCGGAAATTCTCTATACACAATTAGACACTTCAATAGTAATTTTTCTCAATTTGTAATATGTATCAAAATGGTTGATTAAAAGATGCAATGACACTAATTTATAAGAGATAAAATGAGTGTATTATAATAGAATAAGACGAGAAACACTTGATAATTTGTTAAGTAATTTTAAAACCTCTTTTAACTAATGAAGATGTTTAACCAACTAATCCTCTAATTAGTTTAAATTAAGCTAATTTAATATTAACTATGTAGTCTAGTTAATTGATGCAACAATAATGATGATTATATTAATTCAACAAACTTAATAAAAGTGAAAGCTATAATTAAACGTTTTATTGTTTGACGGTAATTGAGTCAATACTATGGTATTGAGATCTGGCCAGTGTATTTGTGAGGAATGTGCCCTCTTTACTTAGGATTGAAGTTTGTACTCAAATTTTATTTTATTTTTTGAAATATTCTTTAATTCAATCCTACTTCTACTTGGTTCTGAATTTTAAGGCGCCAATTAGTTATTGTGATGATAGATTTTCGTAGTCCACCCATTCTTTAGCCCCATAAATTTTCCCATCAATTTCCATGGCGGATCTTCAGCCTCTAGCTGCGACTAACCCAAGAAACTAGATATCACAGAGACGGCGAGAGTTTTGCACTCTCAATTTACGCCATTGCAATGCTTATTCAAGCTCACTCCCCAAACCCACATTTCTTCTTTCTTCCTCCAAACCCTTCAATTTCCGGCCACCTCTCCTTCCTTGGTGAGATTCCTTGATCTTTGTATTATCGAGTTCTACCAACAGAGAATTGCGGCCTCCTTATTGGAATTGATTGTTTTTGTGTTGAATCATTGTTTTGAATTGAATTTTCTGTATTTTCGTACAGTTTCTCATTCATGTAGATTCCAAGCACCGATGAGGCGACGAAATGAACGAATGCCTAAAATTTTTGCCTCGGTAGAACACAACCCAACTATCAATTTGGGGAAGAGAAGGTTCAAGCCTTTTTAAATTGCAATTTCTAAGTATCATTCGATTTTTTGCTTTTGATTTTTGAAATTAAAGTTTACTGAAGTTCTCTGTAAAAGTTACATAGCATTTGAACCCTAATCAAATTCCAAAAGTTAAAACAAAATTTCGGAAGCTTACTTTTCTTTTAGTTTTCAAATTTTGGTTTGATAAAAAAAAAAAAAAGGGTAAAATGTGAATATGAAATTAGAAAAACCCGAAGTTGGAGTGATTGTTGTAGGTTTAGTTTTCAAAAACCAAGAACAAAAAACCAAATGGTTATCAAACCGAGTCTAATCTATTCTTTATGATGCATTTCCCTAGAGTTTTAATTTACGAGTTTTTTTCAATTGTAAGTAGAAAGGTGTTTGAACATATATCTCTGCTTCAAGCAAAGGATAATATTTCTGAAGAAGAAGAGAATGGTATGCTGGATTATCTGTATACAACGCAGTATCAAATGAGGGGCATTGTTGCTGTCTCATTAGGCGAGTTTCTGGCCTTCTCTCTAAAATTATGGAATGTTCAGAAATTTGTCTGAAGTTTACTTTCATTTTTATTCTGTAGGACGTGCCTGTGATCAAAATAATGAAAGTTACACCCATGGTGTGTTTATGCGTTTTCAAAGGAAGGAAGACCTTGAAAATTTCTATGTGAACCCTTTCTACTCTAGAGTACTAGAGGAGCACGTGATGCCTTATTGTCATGTATGCCCCAACATGTAACTACCAATTCTCTCAATCTAGCTTCTTGTTTATTTTATTTTTCTAGCTTTCCGCTTCTTTTTATCCCGAAAACAGTCTTGCTAGATCTGACCAACTTTTGAATGGGTTGCTTTTACTGTCTATGACAGGAGCTGATCCATGTAGATTATGAATCAGAGGTGGAAGATGACATGCTTCCCATATTTCGGAAAGGAGAGGTTTGAACCAAAATTAACTTTGTTGTCATTTTGGACGTAATGCAAATCTGTTGGTTCCAATATACTATGGAGGTGTTTGTTTGCAAAGTTGTCGAGTGATTAGAAATGAAGGATTATTTTGAGTGATTATGAAGGGGAAATGTTAGTAATAGCTCAAGTAATAGCTCATTTGGATGAGGTTTTCATAAAGTGATTATAAAAGTTCATTTTTAATAGCTTCATAAAAACTTCAAACAAATGGCTCTTATTAGTTCTTTGATGGATGTTGCTTGCGTTGGTGTGATATCATGTATTTCCTACTTGAAATTGAATAATTTGGAGTGAATGATTTTAGACTTGAGTAAGGGTATTATCATAATCTTTGTATTTCCTTTTTGCAACTATAGTCTCTCTTTGCTCATAGCTCAGAAGTGCTTCTTGTAACCTGGTTTTATAGGAACTTTCTATTTCATTAATACAAAGTTATCTTATCATTTCCTATCAAACAAAAAAAAAACTTTCAAGTGGGGTGAGTTTTGATCTTGAAAAACTGAGCTGAAGTGGATTGCTAAGTAGATTTCTTATATATATATACATATATATATTGATGAGAAACAGATACTTTTCATTAATGAATGATAAGTACAAAAAGATATCAATAAAGTTGCAACATATTTGCCAATGGTTGAATAAAGTAGGAAGATATAGTTACATAAGGGGAGAGTACGATGACACCAATAAAAACCCATATAAAAGGTAGGTGTCAATGAAAATTATAAGTAGATTTCTTATATATCATATACCAAATTTGAAACGCACGAAAAACAGTACGATGTTAGCAGGACTAAAGACCTGCTGTTTGAAGGAACTGGTTGTGTGGTAATGTCCAAAACGAGAGTTTTTGGAATGATTAATCCTCTGAATTGAAATTATCTGAGTTTCATCAAATCATTATCTGTTGCATTAGGAATCTTTTTCTTGTATTTAATGTCATTTCAAGGTTTGTATAGTTGTTGTCTTGTAATATGTTGACTATGTTACGCTTAGTGGAATATTGCCTTGCGGGAAAAAAGACTTTTTTTTGAAGAGGCGAAACAAGAATATTAATATGAAAAAGGTTAAAATACCATTTTGGTCATAGACTTTGAGATTTGTTCTATTTTGGTCCCTAGACTTTCAAAAGCTCAATTTTGGTTCTTGAACTTTCAAGTTTGTTCCTTTTTGGTCCCTAAACTTAAAAAAAATTCAATTTTAGTCCTTGGACTTTCAAAAAAATTTCATATAGTACCTATAATTTAATAAAAGTTCAAAATTGGTCCCTATTACAAATTTGAAGTTGATATTTTCTAAAATAGGTTCAATAATGTTAATAATTTCAATATAGATGAAGAAAATATGTGAACATATTTTTTAGATTAAGTCTAAGGATTAAAATTGAACATTTAAAAGTTCAGGAACCAAAATGGAACAAACTTGAAAGTCTAGAGACGAATATGGAAACGAACTTGAAAGTAAGGACCAAAATTGAACTTTTTAAAGTTCAAGAATCAAAATGGAACTAATTTTAAAGTTTAGATCAGTTTCCTTATCAATTGTATGTTTTCTAATGATCTATGGCATTTGGTCTTGACACTGCCTTTCTGAAAATATACTAGTCACAAAGAGTTCTGATGTCAGGAATTCAATTATGGTGTGGAGTTTGTGCTTCTCGTTAAATTTCTTCAAGATTCATTTGGCGAACCTCTAGAAGATGCATTAAATTCTCTCGAGAGACTGGCAATCGATAATCCTTCCTTAGTTGTCCAGTTTACACTAGGTATTATTTTATATTCAATTATTGATTCTGAAACTTTGGGAGGACATCAAAGTGTATTATTGCTTTCAAGTTTGATTTTGATGTAATTTGTGAATGACTAATGACAAGCATTCCAACATGTGAGATGTGATCATCCCTAGCTAATCAGTTTTAATAAGTTATTCTCTGTATCAGGTAGTGGGATTTTTATGTTTTGAAATTCAAATCAGGTTTAAACTTTAATCCCAGTTGTAAGGAGTTTACTCATGGAGTTGTTATACGATTTCGGTCAAGTAAGCACTTTCTATGACTGTTATTTTACATCCAAAATGGGTCCTTTGATGGCATCACTATAACTTCTTTTGCAGTCAAAGCCTTCGAGATATTCACAGCCAACTCAGATTACAAAGATGTAAGAAATCCGGTTCATTAAGTCATCATATTAGTTGATATTGTTGTTCTTTCTAACTCAATTTATCAATGAAACCACCATCTGGTTTTGCTTTTAAAATATCTTCATCGTTGAACTCTAACACACCCTCCATATTCTACGTATTACTGATAAAAACATTTTTGGGAATAAATTTAAGTTCTAAATTAGGATGACTTATGAAGTATTAACCCTGAAATTTAGAAACGTTCGATCTCAAATTACGAATATGTAATTGCTATGTTTTTCTCTGAATCATCTAAGATTTTTCTTGAATATGACAATGCACGTAGCTGTTGTCTTTATAGTGGATGTCCTAATGAGTTTTATTTTGAAAGTAGATGTGGAGGTGTAAGTTCCAACCAATCATCCAGAAAACTGTTTCTCTTCATTTCTCTGTCGACCCAGTAGGGACCGAGATCATGTAGCCAGGGAGAATTCTAGGTTTGTTCTCTGTACACCATCCATTTCAATTGACGTGTAGATTGCAGGATTAATATGATTTGAGTGAACTCTTTGTTGCAGGTTTTGACTACACATTTTGCTTTATGTCTTAACATGCATTAGGGTGAGTATCTTGTCTTGTATTTTTTAAATCCGAAGTTTTATTCCACTCTATTTTATCTTTCTTCCTCCCGCCATTATTTAACTTCTATACATTTCAAATTGATAGAAGCGTGTCGATTTCTGAAATTATCTTTCTGCTCGACTGGTATTGCAATTCTACTAACGTATTGGATTTGTCCAGAAATTCAAATTATTCTACGGGCTGTGGAAATGAGAATAATGAGAACGATTATGGAGGAATAATTTTCTTATCCACGTTTGGGCCACAGACCATCATTCCTCCATATTCAATATTCGTTCTCCTCTGATTCTCCACCTAACCACTTTTCATTCTGTCAATAAGTTTCATTCTCCGTGGTTAATGATTCTCTCCAACATTTCTTACACTCCAAACACAGGTAATGGTTTTATAATAATCATTACCTTCACCTCAAATATAGATAATCTTTCTTCTCTCTCCTATATTCTCTCCAGTATTTCCACTCTCTTAAATCAATCTCATTCTTCTTTCCTCATGCTCCCTCCTAATGGGATTAAGATTTTCATATTTGTCCTGGAAATTAGGTTGACTGTTTTTGTTTTTACTTAGGAAAACTGAAAATAGTTTATGAACCAGTACTACAAGGTGAAATTAACAGACGATGTTAAAACCTCCTCAAGTGGTTTGAATATAGTCAATCAAATTTGAAGAGGAGCTGTTACTGATGTTGAATGCTTGCCAAAGAGATGTACATCACGGAGAATGACTCCCACTTCTGCTTGATATGATGCATATTTCTAATATAACTTAGGGAATTTTACGTGTGTTTGTTTTAAAATCATGGGGATTTTCCCCTTAGTTTTTCATGTACTGTTTGATTAGTAAATAGGGAAAAACTATAGAATTTAGAACTGCAAATAAACATTCTGAGTTGAGTTAAACTTCTCTGCATTTGAGACCATTTGAACTACTTACCTAACTATATATCAACTTGTTAGCTCTTCTGAGATCAACATTAAAATGACTGGAATTTCATCCTCATTGTTCAGGTTGGCTACCATTAATCCAACGTGAAGGCGAAATCAGGAGGTACCGATTCCTTGCGTTTGATTTCTTGCCAGTTGCCTGTACTGTTCTCTACTACACCCAATCACAAAGGCCATTTATACATATTCTAAGTACAATTGTTCCATTGTGTACAACTCAGTAGATAGTCACTTGTGCTATTCAACCCACAATGAGAAAATTCTTTATCAAGCTTCATGTCTGTAACATAACGTTTCTCTGTACTGTTCTAAACTGTAAAAATTACTCATCTGCTCTCGGAATGTGAGCAAAGGACTTCTATTTAAATTGTTTCGGGAAGAAAAGGTAATCATCTGGGTAATTTTATGCTATTAGTTATTGTTTGGAGTAATTTCCTGAAACCAGCATTCTCCTTCAATATGCTGAGGCTGCTTCTAAATGTTGTATGGATTCTGTAAGTTCTCCGTTACTAAATGCAGCTTTTTCAAGTAATTTACTTAGGTGATATATATTTTATATGCATGAAAGGAGGAAATTGCATGGTCATTGGCGACCGCTAATATTTCAGTTGACATTATGTTAAGATGTCCCTGAATTCTCAAGTCCTAGTTTCATAAAAATTGGAAACCGCGGGGTCGTTGCTCAACTTTGTAGCGAACCATTTCACTTTCTTCCTTTGAAGCATATTTGTCTTAAAGAATTTGCTTCTTTTCTGTACTGTTGAGTCAATAATTTTATATATATGAAAACTTAGGCTCATGAAGACAATATCAAGGATTATCATGTGGAATTGCTTAGAATCCAACAATTGAAGAACTAGACATCTCTGTCTCTACTCTACATTGCTTAAACTGCTGATTGTTTTTTTTTAACTAACAATCATTATTGTAACTCTACATTGAAGTTGGGGACATGAATAGCTAAATCAGAACAACTTGCATCAGACGTTGGCCAAGAAAATCCCCCACGAGTACTCGGAAACCTTTTATATTTTTTCCATTAGTTAACTCCTCCATGCTCATATGGTTCTTGTCGGTCGTTGTCTGCTTCCTCCTCATCTAGAAAGCTGCTGATATTTTCCATTTTCTCACTGATTATTCTTTTACATATGGAGCACGCCAAAAAAGTTTCTGCTACACTGAATTCCTAAGTTTCTTTTTGTCCAACTCTCCAATCGGATCAATACCCGTATGTTTTTCTGCAGATAGATTATGAAATTTCATTCAGTTCTGAGTTACTCAGAAACCCATTTTCCCTTTACATCCCAGAAACAGGTGAAAAAAAAAAGTGGAAGGTGTGAAGTCTAAGACTTCATTGATTTTTCACGTGAGAGGTGCACACTTTTTGGCTGGCAAAGCACATGAATTCTTTATTGCAATTGCTGTTGTTTTCAGTAGATATTTGGTCTTCTCTTTATTTCTCTATGGTTTTCTATTTGGTCAGTATGATGTGTTGTAATTTTCTTTGCTGGCATTTAGGATAAATCTCTCTCAACATCTTTCTTACTTTGGATGGAAGCAAAAAGGACCTAAAACAAATCCAGATGGGTGTGTCTGATGGAGCTCACTAGTAAGTTTCCTTGGGACCCCTTCTCTGATCCACTCTCTGTCTTTCTTCTTCTAAACTTATTATATGAAATGGGGGCCAGCCATTTCCACACACATTCCCCACCTTTCAATGTCCATTCTCTCTATCATCTTCTGTTGGCCCTTTTTCCAGCTTTCTCTCGTTTGTCACCACTCAATTCTGAGTTGGTTATAAACACGAAAGAAGGGAAATGAGAACAGAGATAAAGTAGTGAACCAAAGAAAAACAAAGACCAAAAAAGAAGGTTACTGTTGAATAAACCATCAATCGATCTAAAAGCTTAAGCTTATAAGTTGGGTTTAATTATGTCAACTAACAATCCTCTCACTTATGGACTTAGAAATTTAAGAAATGTCATACAAGTGTAATTAATTTAAATGGAGAGAAAAACGATACAGTAGGAACCTCAGGCTTAGGACCTTCTGCTCTGATACCATGTTGAATTAGGTTAACCCACCAATCAAGCTAAAAGCTTAAGTCGACAGATTGAGGTAAATTTAATTATATCAACTAAATGTTACCTATAATTATAGATTAATCCAAAGAAGACCTTAAAGAACCAAAATGTTAAGAGTTTAATTGGTGATAACCTTCTAAGAATTAAATTTTTACGGATTTTCTGAACAACTAAATGTTATAGGTTAAGATGGTTCTAGACAATCACGAGTATAAATAAAATCGATGTTACCCTCGTGCTAACTAGAAGATAGACTATTCATGTAACTTTTGATCAGTTATTAAGGCCACGATAAAGTAAGGAAAAGAAAAGTGTCTAAAGTGACCATCTTCACGAGACTACAGTTATAGCAATAACTAGCATATTAATTAGATAAGAAGTAGGTGTAAGTTTTGGGATCTCCATGTGGCCGAATAAATCTGGAAAGTTCTCAGAGATTTGATTCGTGTTCTTTTTTTTTGATGCAATAAATGGTTGAAGTCAATAACATAGCTTGGTGTTCTGAAAAGAACGTTGGAAAAAGAAATAGTTCACATGTTATGGAATCTACAGCCTTAAAGGGTTGAGGAATCTGAGGTTATTTTGTTCTAAGATAGCATGGATTTGCTGTCACACCCTCATCTTATAAATCTTTTACCATGATTTTATGAATTTGTACTATATGACTTTTTTGGTTGCATTTATCTTCAATAGTGTTTTGTATCAAAAAAAGAACAATGCCGTGAAAAATTCAATCAAATTTTTTTTTCTAATGGTTTAGTGTTGTAGTTTATAAATATATTGGACCTTTAAATAGTTTACTGTAAGAAAATTCATTATATTTTAGTAATAATTTGTAAGGTAAGTTATATGAACTAAATTTGTTCAAGGACTCAATTTTTGGTTTGAATGCTTGGAGACAAAAAGTGATTTTAACATTTCTTTTCTAGACTATACCACTCTAGTAGAATTAAACCATGAATATATTGTAGGGTAACTGATGCGCACTTTTGCCAAAAGGAGCAGAATTTCAATACCATCATATATGATTTAATAATCAAGAGCGTACTTGGTCAAAACTCTCTATGCCTAAATATTGTTGAATTAAAAAAAAAAAGTGAACCATTTTGATTTTATCCTTAAAAATATTATATTAAATAAAACACATTAGGTTCTTAACAATCTTTCAACCAATTTACGTTAATTGTTGAGATAAAGGATTTCATCCAGATGATCAAAACGTATATACTTTTTGGGTTATTTCTATTTACATCATTAAGTGGAGATCATAAGTTTGAACTTGGACTCATTTTTGAAGTGTCATTGATACTCTTTTCTCGATAGCCGATACGAAGACCGAAACCAAAAAGACTTAAAAATGGGTAGAAACTTTATCTTTGTTACGAAGAAATGAAATTTGTTATTTGGTGAAAAAGAGGAAACATTAACATAGGATCTTTTTCTCAGGTATCCCAACTTTGACGTCAAGAAGAAAGAAATGTAAAGAAAACTCCATTATGTAACAGCCTGAAGGGGACAGGTTCAGTTGAAAATCAGAGTCCCAAGCTC
>JBBMEG010000022.1:9892699-9912944 GCA_037832605.1 Cyclanthera cordifolia
TATATATGCATGCTGTAAATGGTAAAAATTGGTTAATTCATTTTGCCCAATTCACCATATTTAATGTGTTCTTAAACGCGAAATTAGTAGATATTTAGATATTAATTAGACATTATTTAAGATTGGTTAAAATGTCTTTCAAAATTTGATATTTATCTACTGTGTATATTTGTTTAGAGTTAATGAAAATTAAAAAGTTCTTTTTTTTTCTTTTTTTTTTTTAACTTACTATAGTATCATATTTATGATATTCATGACTTTTTTTTCATTTATCAGTGGCTAAGTTTTGTAATTATCCATGTACCCTAAATTTTGATAAAATTATTATTTTTTATTGTGCAACATTTATTAGCTTAAAATTGTATCAAAATTAGTGAATTAACTCAAATTTTCACAATCCTCGATTGGAGGGGTTTCTTGTAAATGTGTGGGAGAGTGGATCAAGAGGAATAGCGGTTTAGCTAAGGTTCTAGATTAAGATAGTCAGATAGTCTATTGGATCCTTAGTCAAGCTGGTGAGTTTTGCAACAATTATATTCATGAATTCAAGACGACTAGAAGTTATCTGATGGGGTAGGATCAATGGCCCACACCAATTGTCATTTCTCTATGAAAATTAAAAGAGACCTACCAGGTAGGATAACGTCAAGGTTAACTCCGACACAATTGTGTGGTAATGGAAGGAGTAATGAGACACTTTGTTCGAGAAGCCATGCTTTCTTTTTGCACGATGTTGTTTAGATTGATCGATGTGGAATTAGCAGCTTTGACTGTTATAGAAGGACTGGAGATGACTTTAGATCGTGGGTTTCAGAGAGTTGATCAGGTACTGGAAGCTGACAATCAACACTTAGGCAGTATGCTTCAATCTGGCTTTATTAATAGACACGAGGTGAGAGCGATGCTAATGAATTTGAATACACGATTAATTTAATTGTTAAAAAAATTTATCAAAAAAGAAAAAAATCAATTGTTAAATAGACGATTTTTATGATGTGACTCGACAATTAAAAATATAACTAAAAGCAAGAAATTTGAATCCTGCTTTCACAAAAGCCTTTAATCTTCTCGATATCAAGTAAATACTAATTATTTATTTATTTATTTATGGGCCACTAAGATGAAACAATTTGATAAAAGGGGAAGTTTTATTAACTTTAGTCATTAAAGGAAAAAAAAATAATAATAATGTCCTTAATCTAGAAGGACATGAAGATAAATACACATAAAAGCAAGACTGTTTACAAAATGAATATTGCTTGGTGGTTCCTTTTTAAATTCAAATGGCCTCCACCTCCCAATTTCACATCACATTCTTTCCAATAATTTAAATTAATAAATAATCTTTTGACTTTTCTTCTTCTTTGGCCCAATGAGACATTATCAATCCTAGAAACTTTATTATATAAAGTATTTATTCATATTTCAAATAACTTCTCCTTTGACTATTCACTACTACTACTACTATTTAAATTCAACAATGTCATTCCTTTACTTATCACTATTTATCATAGTTTTGTATATTCATTTTAAATGCATTATACTGTTCATCATTTAAAAATCTCTCTACCAAAATAATAAATTATAAATTTAGTCTATATTATTTTAAAAATTTTAATTTAATTTCTTTAATTTTATATTATATATATATATATATATATATATATATATATAAAATTTAGTTATTATAGTTAAAAAAATTCAATCATAATCCAATCGTAATAAAAATGCATTCTAGAATGAATTAACACAGTCTACTTTTTCTTATTATTAAGACACGTTCAACTAATATCTTATGGCTTCATTAATGAATGAATTATTAGGTATGATATCTATTTGTTTCTACTAACCGAAATAACTTTTTATTAGATTTTGTCAAATTATAAAAACTAAGCTTTAATTTATTTATTTGGGTATATCGTATGAATTGAATTGAACTCTAATTTTACAAATCATGAATTAAATTCTAATTTTTTATTTTTTAATTATTGAAATTAAATTAATTGTATTCAAACCTAAAATTGTACTATAGTGTTTGGTGAGAGTTAGTTCATATGAATAAATATGATTTTTTTTTTTTTTTTATCCCTTGGATCTAATGAATCTATCAAATAGAAATGTAATTTAAATTTAGGGAAAAAGAAACAAACGGTAGAGAGGCAAACAATGGAGATAATTTTTAAGAGTAGATTTGGATAAGGGGTGTTTTTGTCGGTTGCAACAACTAAATATATCTTTGGAAGGAAAATGAAGGAAAGGGATAAACGAAGGTAAGAATAAATTAGTGATTGATAAGATGTAATTCGGTAGGCCGAATAGTAGGAAATGATACCTTCTTAACTTTTTCCACCACACCAAATATGCACGTTCAATGTCACTTATACATGTAACGCCCGGTGGTCCATGATTTAGATGATCAGGATTTTAAATTCAATTTAGCCCTATGGACACTAGCATTCTCTCGCATATTGTACTATCCGACCACGTTAACTATTGGCCTCTAAGCGCTTCTAAGAGTGATGACTATCCTATAAACCAACATTGGTTCTTTCAGCTTGTTTTGGAGGTCAACCAACCAATGACTACTCTAACTTAAGCATATTTAACTATGAAATTTCTTCGATCGAGCCACCAAAAAGGAAGATGCAACCTTTCTTAACCATGAGACTATATCTCTAAGATCCTTCTCCTTCAGATGTAGAATCGGTTCATTCATGTACCCTTCATAACCGCGGACATTGCAATATCTCCACGATACCTCTCATATTAATGAACTAGATTCATTCATGTACTCCTTTTAAACTGAGACGTCACGTACGCCAACCACTTATAACTCATGGATTTAACAAAAGTGTTCTAACACAACTACTTGTGACCTCTTAATTTAAAAGAGAGGTTTATGCCACCATCATTCATAATCTCTTAATCAAACCATAGTAGTTTCTTTTACATCATAATCATTCATAACTTCTTCTATCCAAATTAGAGTTTGAATATAACCTCTCAACCCTTTTTTTTATTTAACCAAACTGCTCAAAATCATGTATAATCATTATCCCTCATTTTCAAATTCATTTAACCAAACACACTCTTTATAAAAAATAAAAAAAAATAGTAATAATAATGGTGGTTGCCTTTTTTAGACTGTGTTGCTTGGAAGCATTATCATTGATAGGGTTGCTTCATGTTTGGGCAAACAATCACTCTGTCTTTTCTTAGTCCTAAGATTTTATCAGCAAATAATGATTTTTAAAGGGTAAATTATACCAAATATTCTTTATCTTTTTTACATTTTAAAAGTTTGAGTTTGGACATTAATCTTTTTTGTATTTGTTACAATAAGAATTCTTTGGTAGAAATTATTTCTGTAATACAAAGATTTAACATAAGAAACAATTGCATTGCTTATGATTTTAAGATACTTAGTTTATCTAAAAAATAAATACAAATACATTCATTAAAAAAATACATATAATATATACAATTATTTGCATTAATAAGTATTTATCGCACATTTTCTTATAGTACTAATATTAAGAAGAATTTATAATACAATATTAAAATTTATTAATAAATATAAATGTTAATACTTTAGAATTTGTCTTTCCTCTATAACAATTTTGTGAGAATTGAATAGTTCATCTAGTAAAATTTCCCTTCTAATTATTAGTCTATTATCTAAAAAAAAGTTCATTATCAAATAATGCATATTAAGTTACATTAAAACGAGTTTCAAGGCCTAGTCGATTAAGATCTAGAACTTTCAAAGTATGCTTTTTAATTTGAAGATCTCACGATTGAATTTAATTAATTGTATGATTTTTTGCTGGCCCCAAATTCAAGCCTTGGGTTAAAATCTTTACTACTTACATGTTTGAATTCTCCGTCTCAAATATTATTCAAAATTAAAAAAAAAACTTACAAAATTAGTTAAATTTAGAAAATAATTATAAATATAGTAACTTCCAAAATTTTTTACAAATATAGTCACTATATTAATGAATATTATCGCATACTTTTTAATAATACAGTATTATTGACTATAAATACAAATATTTTAAAAGTTACTACATTTATAATTATTTTATGAGAATAGAACATTCCACAATTTTTCTAAAAAAATCAAGTCCCGACATAGTTAGTTTCTTTTTTCTTTTCTTTTTTTTGTTTTTTGTTTTAAACTCTACTTAAATTTAAATAGTCGTAGAGAGAAAACTTTAATTTTCTTATTTTAATTGTATCAATTTTTAAAAAATAATTCATGTTTTTGATAAATTTCACTTTAATATTTTCACTTTTGCTTGATTAAAATTATTAATTTTGTGGTATCAATTAAGTTGATTGGATCAACTTTTACTCTATATATATTTTTTTTTCTTTTTTTGGTTACTATCTCTTAAATTTAAGGTTATATGTTTTGACATAATTAATTTGTGTTTATTTAATTGATAAAATAATGCATAAAAATACTAATTATTGAACCTGAATTAATTTTCCGAAATAATGCATGAAATAGCATTATTTACGTTCAATTAATTTGTTTTAATAATAAAATATTTCCTCACCCTCACAACTCCCAGAAAATAATACTGTATAAGGCGGTGTTTAGTTTAGACAAAAAAGGACCCAAACCGTTGAAGATGTTTCTGATTGGGTTACTTCACAGATGCTAAATTATTATTATAAATTGAATGAACAACAACCATAAATTTAAATATTATATAGTATTTTTATTCATCAACTTGTAAATTGTTTAATTTAGTCAATCTTAAAATTAACTACTTAGATGTTTGCAAGCTTCTTCATTGATGCGTCTATTTTATTTTTAAATTAATATTTTATATTATGTATTTTCTCTTACTAAAATAATATTTTTTAATCAAATTAAGAGTCAAGATTTTTTTTTTTTTTTTTAATCAACAATTATTGAAAGATAGCTATTCAACGTAAAATCTTTCACATTTATATGATATTATCCATTTTGAGCATGAGTTAACTTTGTTTTTCAATTATCATTGAAAAACTTTACCACGAGGCTTTCTTATTGATTATTATTGTCTTTTCCATGTTGAAATTGCGGAATTTAACAAAGTTCAAAATCCAAATGAAACTTTCTTTTTTACTTATCTTTTTCATAAAATAAATGATTGAATAGTGAGTGAAAGACTTATAATGAGGTTTTCAGGGTATGTTTAGTGTTGTGTGAAGGATTGGAAAGGGAAGAGATTCATTTTTAATGTTTGACCCACCAATTTTCATCACATCAATCACTAATTTATTCTTACTTTTCTTCATTTATGCATTTCTTTTCCACGAGACTTACAACTTGTCTTACGACATAAAATCTTGTAAAAAATTAATTTTTAAATAGATGAACACTATAAATTGAACTCAGATTCTCCGGGTCGATGAATATATATCAATTACAATAGGCAAAACATACCTATATTTAAGAATTGAGCTTAGAAAAATTAATATGATTGGTGGCAGCGGTGTCCCATAAGTGAACAGCAAACCCAATCAATCGCACTTAAGAATGAGAAAAAAGTAGAGCAAAAACGACAATGGAAAAAAGAAAATTCCACAAGAAATAATTAAGGGAAGAAAGATTAAACAAATCTCACTTCTAATGTAATCATTAGCAAAATAGTTAATCAAGATGATGTTACTCTGAGCCATCCAATTCAAAACCAAACCAAACCAAACCAAACCAAACCAACCACTGTGACTGCAAGAAGAAAAATGAACAACAACCGAAATCCGAACCACCGCCATGGTTTCATTTCGAAGATAAAGCAAATGGGAACAACCGAATCAAATTGAGCAGCTGCAGAAACCTCCAGATTTGGCACTCTAATTCTTACCCATCGCTTTCATTTCTCCATTTTCTTCAACAAATCTTCTCTCTCTCTATCTCTTACAATTCCCCCTAAACCTCTCTTCCAATCCAAGCTTCCGCGCTTAATTTGACGGTTCTTCGTTTTCAAATCTTCTCTCTTCTGGGTTTCATCTCATTCTGATTCCAATGTGTGCTGATTGAGTCAGATTATTGAGCTCTTTTTGTTGTAATTTTGGAGATTAGTAGATTAAGTGATTCCAGGATCTGGGAGTTGAAGGATAATGCAGAGCTACTTTACTGATAAGAAGTGTTGCATCTCCTGTTTACCCAAATTTCTTCGGCTGGGTTTCTTTTCGTTTCTGTGGGCAATGCGGGTTCATTGAGCTATCTATCTGGGTTTTGTTCTTCTTTCGGAAAACTGAGAGAGGATGAGGCATTTTGCTTATGTTCAGATTTTCTGTCTGATCTCTGCAGTTCTGATTGTGACCAGCCATTCCTCTGCATCGAATGAAGGTAGATTAACTTTTCTGCTAGATCTTGATGTTTTTAAGGCATATTTTTTATTAATTTGTTGAGTTCGAGCAATTTCAAGAGATGATGTGCTTGGTTTTGTTGTTGAATTGATTTCATAAAGACAGTTGGTTTAGAAATGGTAATTGAAAACGAAAGGCTCTGAGCAAATCCTGTGTCGTAAACTGATAAGAGTTGTAGTGTGTTAATTAAGTAGTGGGATCAAATTATATACTGCTAAATTTTGCTTTTAGATCGAAGTTTTTCTCTATTTTCTTGGTTATGTTTTTGTATCTTGGTTCATGTTTATATCAATATGCTAAGCAGAAAGATGAAGCTCTTACACTTACTTTTGGTTAGTGCAATTATGTATAAGCCTGTGATTTTGATGATCTTGTTTTTCTACTTTTCTTCAGTGTTGGCTCTTAAAACCTTCAAAGATCACATATATGAGGATCCAAAGAGAATTTTTTCAAGTTGGAACTTACAAGTTGGAAATCCTTGTAACTGGTCTGGGATTGCCTGTTCTCCTGATGGAGGCCATGTTTTAAAGCTGTAAGTTTCTTCTGTTTTGTGGCTTATTTTTCTTTTCTTTTGCTCTGTGTCCAGCTATTATAGCTTAAATCTACGACACTGTGTTCGGTTCGATGTTGCAGCGACATATCTGGAGCATTGCTGAGAGGATCTCTAGCACCAAGCTTGGGTCAACTTAGCTTCCTGCAAGAATTGTATCTTCATGGCAACAATCTGCTTGGAACAATCCCAAAGGAGCTGGGGTTATTAAAGAAACTCAAGGTCCTTGATTTGGGGATGAATCAACTTTCAGGACCTATCCCTTCAGAGATTGGGAGTTTAACAGATATTCTGAAAATGTGAAACCTAATGGCTTTATTTTTTTTCATTTGATTGAGCTTTGAATTTGCTTCTCAATGAGATTTTTCTCACTGCTCTTAATTTTACTCTTTGTCGATGCAGTAACTTTGGATCGAACGGATTGACCGGGAGGCTACCCCCTGAACTGGGAAATCTGAGATACCTGAGAGACCTTAGGTTGGATAGGAATAAACTTCAAGGACCTATTCATGATGGTGACTGTATAGAGTATACATCCAATATGCATAGAATGTAAGTTTCTTAACAAGTCAACAAATTACTGACCCAGATAATTGGAAATTTCCAATTAGCATTTGAAAAACTCTTTAATGCTCTCTGGAGCACACTCCTTTAATATAAGAAGGGTCCGGATTATGCACCATAAGTTCGTGGTCAATAGCCATAATCCACAGTACTGTGATAGGACCCAAACTATAACCTGAACTATTGAAATATGGAAATGTAAAAGATAAAAGAATTATCTACTAACCAAATATTTGGTAGGACCTCCAATTCTTGAGAATAACCTTTCCAAGTCCAAAATGAAACCACCATTCACTACTCAACCCCTCTTATTTATAATCAAATAATCTAACTAATTGCCCATATATCTCATATTATTCCTAATTCTTTAAGGGCCAATCTTATGATATTGCTCTCCGTTTGGTTTAAGAACACAAGTCCATTGATTTATACAATGTGGAGTAATTATAATTCAATGCCCCGAATTGTGATTATCACCAGGTTTGTTAGGCACCCAAAATAGTTTTCTTTGTATTCAATGTTGCGATCATGAAAATGTTGTAAAGGTTCTCTGTTTACCCATCAAAGTTTGAGAGGCTTCTTAAATGTCTGAAGAAACCCTGCTTGAGAACTTAAATCAAGGTTTTAGTTATCTTCTGTCAACAAATTTATTTTCATTATCTGTATCTCATCACGTTTCAGGTATGCTTCAAATGCACCTGGCTTTTGTCACTCAACTGAGCTCAAGTTTGCAGATTTTTCATACAATTTCTTTGTTGGGAAAATACCCAAGTGCTTGGACTATCTTCCAAGGTAATCTATCCTAGTTTTCTTTCGTCATGGATTCTATTTATTTTATTCCTCTATTGTTGTTGATTACATTCGGTAAGGTACAGGTCAAGTTTTCGAGGGAACTGCCTTCAATACAATGATCCTAAACAGAGAGCTGCAGCTCAATGTGGTAAGATTGGCATTGTTTTTACTGGGTTTGTTTATTCTCTTTACTCTTTTGAATATTGGAAACCTGTTAAAAACTGCATTCTGGTCACTAAAGTTAGTGATGCTAATTTCTTATGTAGGTGGTGGTGCTCCACCTGCTGAACCACATTCAGGAAGCTATTCAAAGCACATACCTATTCAGCATGCTTCCAAACACCAGAACACTTCAAAACCTGCCTGGCTTCTAACCCTCGAAATCCTTACGGGAATCACAACGGGTTCTCTATTTCTAATTGCTTTGATTACTTCTCTTCGGAAATGCAATGGCAAATCCTCAATCATCATCCCATGGAAGAAATCCTCAAGTGGGAAGGACCATGTTACTCTTTACATTGGTTCGTTTCATAACTTCAACTTCTTCGAGATGTTGCAGTTTAAGATGTTTTCCTAACCTTTTGTGACTTATCGACAGACACCGAGATGCTTAAAAATGTACCAAGCATCAGCAGGCAAGATCTTGAAGTAGCTTGTGAAGATTTCAGTAATATTATTGGCTCCTCACCAGACAGTCTAGTGTACAAAGGTACCATGAAAGGTGGGCCTGAGATTGCTGCTATCTCAATATGCATTAAAGAAGAGAACTGGACGGATTATCTCGAGCTCTATTTTCAGCGAGAGGTATCATCTTCTTCAACCGAAGTTCTAAATTCCATTCGAAGTATTCATTTTGGAAGAAGTTTGAACCATTGCGTGTTTAATAAAAGAACTGCAGCTGCCAAAACAATTAAGTGGTTGTTTTTGTTCAATTCTCCTTCAGGTGGCAGATCTAGCAAGACTAAAACATGAGAATGTAGGAAAGTTGCTAGGATATTGTAAAGAAAGCAGTCCATTTACAAGGATGCTGGTTTTTGAATATGCATCAAATGGAACATTATATGAGCACCTTCATTGTGAGTATTAGAGCTCTTTTTTTTTTACCTCCTTCACCCAATTCATTACTTCTCTTGGAAGATAATTTGATTATTTGTGTGCCTGCAGATGGAGAAGGTTGTTTATCCTGGACACGACGAATGAATATTATTTTAGGCATTGCACGTGGACTTAAGTACCTTCATAGTGAACTTCAACCGCCATTTACTATATCCGAGTTGAATTCTGGTGCTGTATATCTTACAGATGATTTCTCACCCAAGGTTCTGCCATACTAGAAATTGCTGAAAGATTTTTCGTTTTAAATCCAATCTTACAAATGATCTCTATAATTCTTGGATCTTAATAAGAGGTTTCTTGGCTTCAACTGCAGCTGGTTGACTTTGAAAGCTGGAAGGCCATTCTTTCAAGGTCAGAAAAAAACTCAGGCTCCATTGGAAACCAAGTCACTCAATGTATTCCGAGTTCTCTCGAACCACGTCATCTCGACATTGAAAGTAACATCTATGCCTTCGGTGTTCTTTTACTGGAAGTAGTCAGTGGGAGACCTCCATACTGCAAGGACAAACAGTGCTTGGTAGACTGGGTGAGAAACGCACTTATCTTCGGGCTTTTTGACAGAAACTTTGTTGTTGCAACAATGTTGAACCACTGAATCTACAGGGCAGGAAAACTTAAAGCTAGTCTTTTCTTTCTTATCAGGCCAAGGACTTCCTCGAATCACCGGATGCAATGTCTTGCTTAGTCGACCCAGAGGTGAAGCATTTTGCTGATGAAGATTTGAGGGCGATATGTGAGGTAGTAAATCTTTGCATTCACCCACAATCTGCGAAGTTGGTTTGTATGCGAGACATATGCAGCATGTTAGAGACCAGAATTGACACCACGGTCTCTGTTGAGTTGAAGGCATCTTCACTTGCTTGGGCTGAACTTGCACTTTTGTCATAGATGAGGTTCAAGCTAACACATAGATGATCAGATATATATATATATATATAAATATATACACAATGTAATACTTTTTCTTTTTCTAGTTTGAGTTTCTTTTTCAGTTTTTGTAAATGCTATGAGCACCAGAGTAGATGATGTTCGTGCACAAATGCATCAGAAGCTACAGGAGGCAAGCCCCTAATCTTGAAATAGTTATTAAAGCATCAAGGAAGTTTCTTCTCTTTGTTCATCGTCATAATTAATAGAAATGCATGTATTCATCTCTGTCTAAGAACACTCATATTTCTCTTGTATACACTTTTGATTTTCATAAACTTGAACTTGATATCTATTTGGTTGTCAAAGGAGGTTTGAAAATATTATCTTAATAGTTTATATAAGGGGTGGCACGATAGTTAAAAGACTTGAATTTTAAAGGTGTGCTCTCCTCAAGGTCCCAAGTTCGAGACTCTTGACATTAATTTGTAAACACTTCCTGTACTTCCATTCCTTCGATATCTCTCGGTATTTGGTCTATGAAGGACATGGTTACCTCGGGAATAGTGGAGCAAAGTTTCGATTTCCTGATTTTCAAAAAAAAATCCGTGTACTAGATGAATCGTGGTTGATTTGCAGCCTCCCTCTTACCAATGGTATTTTGCTAATACATCAAGAAGGAAGAAACTGAAACCTGTTTCATCTGTTTGGATCCAAGCTCCTTGCTCCAAGATAAATTAGGAAAGATGGAAACTACTATATTGGAAGGAAGCTCTTCATTCCAGATTTAAAACAAAGGATAGTTGGAGGACACAAAGTCGGTAGCAAAGTTTGCTGGAGGAAGGGAAAGAGAGAGGAAGTATAGAAAGAAAGACCAATTCACCAAAATAATGACAACTATTTAATATATTTGTCAAATCAACTTAAACGGCCACACCACCTTTTCTATTAGTCAAACGAGTTTTTTATACAGACCAAAGTGAGTTCTTACAATGGCTAATCTTCACTACTTTTCTTTATGCCATTTATTCTATTACAGTAATTAGACAAAAGAGCCAGAACTTCACATCTTTGAAGTCAATTTCCCTAAGCGCTGCTTTATAAGAGTTTCCTTCATCTTGTAGAGAACTCTATGAACCTCATCAAAATGCGGGTTTGTAGCATTTTTAGTATTCTCAATCCACTCCCCCACTTTCGTGTGCGGACCTAAAATACGACTCTGATCCTTCTCATCCAAAAGCTGCATATTACACAAGTCAATGCCACAATAAGATCCAGTGAAAACTAAACTAAGGGGAAGAATGATACATGAGATGTCTAGAAACATAATTTCAGTCCTATACGTGGAATCGACTCTTTAGTATATTTAGCAAATGAAAAGGAAAATAACTTGCAGTCTAATGCCAATTGCCAACTGCATGTCAACACTACAAGCCCCTTCAGAAAACAACGATGATGCAACGAAAATCTAATCGGTTCTTGTGTGTAATCAAGTGAACTCAAAAAGCTATCAGAAGTATTTTGACAGTGTTTACCTCAAGTTGCATAATTTCACAAACCAGACTAAGATCGGCTATGGACGGTTTAAAGCCACCCAGCAAAAACTTCCCATTTCCCTTCAACCAAAATGACTCTATTTTCTCAAGTGACTTGGATAAAAGCATCTCAGCTTCAGCAGCTGCTTGAGGATTTGGAGTAACACCAAACAAGGGTGCTAGAACAGTATTGAATACAAGAGGAGCTGAAAAAGATAAAGAACAAGGGCAAAATAAGTTGTTACTCGTTTGAGATGATAAAACAGTGTCTAATTTCTTTCCTATCTATATAAATATAAAAAAAAGTACTACAAAGTTGGATTATATTTAAAATTATCAGAGAGAAAGAACATCTTTTTGAGAGTAACATACCTGCACCACGACGTAAATTAGAATGATGCCAATCCAGAACTGAATGAATGTTAGCCCTCCTGGAAAGATCAGCTGGATACCTAGTAGTATGAACATAAATTCAGTTTAAGACCTGAGCCTAATAAAATTGCTTGAGCCTACAATCATGGGAGCTAGAGATATATGCACGAGCAGATTGATGAATTTGTAACTGAAAACCCACAGCTACAACCATCAATAACAATTGCATAATGATTTCAATATGATTTCAATTGACCACGTAAACAAGAACTCGCTAATGTTGTAGATAATTGGGTTATTAGATCTAAGAACTAAACTAAGCCAATTAAATCAAATATGCACTCCAAGTATAAGATCAGAACTCAAACCAAGAAAGGATCCAGGCAACCAAATACCAACAGAAATCAAATTTATCAGTCCTCCCTTATGTTGGGCAATAAATTAGGAAAAGAAAATCAACAAAAGTCATTGGATTCTAGCAGAACAAATCTCTGACACATTTTCATACATAGTAACTTATCCAAAAAGAAAAAAATATATATTGACATTAATAAAGAAATCTGCAAAAACAATAGATGAGTAAGAGAAACCACTTACCAATGATCTGGCACACCAGGAAATGCACAAGAAAGATAGATAAGAATAGCATGACTGTTCAGAAGAAAATGAAACAACACACAATGTTAAAAAATAACATAATATTTCTTATCAATTTGAGAAGCAGGCCGGTGGCTCACAATAAAAATGTAGCAAAAAGCTATGTGATAATCTTGATATTATTGTGATTATTAAAGACAATGACATAGCTCTACTAAGGAAAATAAAATAGAATTAAATTAGTGAATGATAGGGAAAACAGTACATATCATAGTACATTAGCATCTGCCTTGATTTATTCAACTGTCATAACAATTTAGGGTCTATTTGGCCACTATTAATAAAGGAAGAGAATCAGAAGGGGATGATTCCAGTGTTTGGGCGACCGAAAATCATTCCTCCTATAATCACGTTTTCCCAAAATTAACTTTTTATTCTTCTCCTAACTACTTTCTATTCTTCCAATAACAACTTTTTATTCTCTTCATAACGATTTTTCACTCACATAATACCCATTATTTTATTTTCCTCATTATCATTCCTTTCACCCAAACACAATTAATCATTCTTCCCATAATCATTCTCTTCACCCCAAACACAAATAAACATTCTCCCCATAATCATTCCCTTTGTCATTCTCCCCCTAATTCTTATTCCCCTTCTCCAAACACACCCTTAAGAAAATTGCAACTTGAAGAGATGAATATCAAGGAAGACATTAAAAACAGAAAATCCACAAAGGCAAGCATAAACCTGGAAAATAATTTAGCTAAACGAGTAGGATGATATCTCCAATAAATAATATATATATCTAATGCAATGTTACTATTAAACTATACCTTAAGTTAATGAGTTGAAGTAATTATATCAATGGAGACTTCTCTAATGGACTTGAAAATTAGAGAAGTGCCCAACAATTGAAATTCGATTATGATTGGGGAAAGAAGAGACTTGAGCTGTGGGCCTCATCTCAACTACCCTGTCGAATTATGTTAAATTATTGATCAACCTAAAAGCTGAAAAGTTTAAGTGAGTTGGATTGGGATAAATTTAATCGTATCAAGCAGTTCCAAACTGCAGAAATATTCTCCTGACTCTAGCGAGAACACAATACAATATCTACAAAGATGTTTATAATTCTTTCATTACCTCTCGAACAGCTTAAATCTTCCATCAACAATAGCGGGAACCTTAGCCATAGGGTTCAGCCCTACAAGAAAACCCCAGAATTCTATTAGAGATTGAAAAACATAAAACAGAGGAAAAGTAGAAAAGGTAAACTATAGAAAATTATACTTTCAATTGTCAACTAAGCAGAAATATTTGTCATCACTCATCACTCTGCAACCATAATATCATCCAATATGATACAAGTATAAAAAATCCACAAACTTGTTTATTATGTGCATTCTAATTCACAACGATGTCAAAAATCAATTACATCCTAAACCGTAAAAAACAGCAACAATTGGTACTTATAAACTCACATCTCCATCCACCCACCTTTGAATTCGGGAGTCAACTGTTGGAATTTGGACAAATTTACAGTCACCTCCTCAAAAGCGATCCCGTTAGCCCTAAACGCCATTAAACGAAGAAGAACAAGTTTCAAACAGCCCAGAAGCTAATGGAAATTGATGCAGTTTATTCAAAAACGAAAAGGGATTGAGAGGGTCGGCGAAATTCATGGAAGAAGCAAGAGATTTACTTGCAGAAGATGAGCACGGCGCGAGATGGCTGTGACATTCGATCAGCATAGACTTTGAGCGCCATTTTCGATTCCTCTCGCAAGCAAGCTATGGGTGTACGGTTTATCTGATCGTCGGATTTTGAGTGATCGTATGATCAAGTATTCAAGATTAGATCTTCGCTGCGCTCTTCCCAATTGGGATAGGACTGAAATCGTTAGATCAGATTCGATTAGACCTTCATTGCAATTCAGTCTTGGTTCGGTTTTTTGTTTTTTAAGTTCTTTAACGGGTTTTTTTTTTTTTTTTTTTTTTTTTACACAATAACAATTCATAAA
Organism: Cyclanthera cordifolia; assembly: GCA_037832605.1. Lineage (NCBI taxonomy): Eukaryota > Viridiplantae > Streptophyta > Magnoliopsida > Cucurbitales > Cucurbitaceae > Cyclanthera > Cyclanthera cordifolia. The sequence goes on from JBBMEG010000022.1 coordinate 9,907,491, forward strand.
ACATATGTCGGGTCACCGTTTATACCGAAGATGATGAGTTATTAGTTACTGTTGAATAGTGGGTTACAATTACAGTATTTAAGTACAATTTTTTTTTTTAATAGAACAAAGTAAGTCTTGTTACAAGAGAGGTTGTTATAATAAACAATGTTTGGAGTAAGTGTCGTTGATTTTATTGTTTGCAAGTAATTTATTACAATATCATGATCACTCGTTCGAATCAAGATACAACTTGAAATTTCCTTTTTTTTTATTTTGATTTTTCCAATGAAAATTTGTTTTTTTTTTTTTAAAATCAAAAGAGAATTAATGAGAGTTGGATTTTTTATTTAACAAAATGAGCATTCCTACTTGCAAATATTTATTATAGTGGAAGGCTTGATGATTTAGATAAGTTTATATCTTATACAAGGTTTAATCGGATTATTCTAATGGAAGAAGTTACTTTTTCTTTGCTTGTTAAGGGTTATTAAATTAGCTTCTTGAAAAGTAATCTAAGATTGGATTTAAGCTCAAACCAAACACCCTCTTATGAAACCAACCACTCAAAACAAACTATCCCTCTCTTATACAAGGATATGACCTAGCATGTCAAACTTACATCCATTTGACTTCTTTTCTCTTTTCAACATTGAAAACTGTGTCGCCCACCCTTGTCTTCTTCCTCTATCCTTACGATTTTTCCCACCAACGTCAATGTGGTTGGAGCTGCGTTTCGATGAGTCGCAAGTCGTCGGCGTTCATCAATATGAGATGGCGAGCCACCGATGCAGATCCATCCCCGTGTGCGCCATCTGTCGCTCCACCATGACATTGTGGGTTCGTTCGCTGCTTATCTTAGACGATGAGGCGCCTGGGCGGGCCACCCTTCTCCGTTCGAGTCCAGTCTAGGCGAGTTTGCATAAGCTCGCGAGCTAAGACGTATGTCTCCGCCAGTGTTGGTCGAGTTCAGCCAGCTGCAGTAGTGGTTGAACCATTCCCCTTAGTAAGAAGAATCTCTTCTCTTGTGTTTAGTTGGACACTTATTTTGACCAAGCGATTAAGATTGTGGACCAAAAAGATAATTGACTCCCTTTGACCAATTTTGGAGTATTATTAGTCGTGGACCACTCATTTTTTAGCTTAAGGAGTTTTGTTTATTCCTTGAAAAGTACTAAATCCATGTGAAGTTTGACTTTTTGACCAAACCTGACCTTGACATGTTTGTTTATGTAAAATAGCACCTAAGCCTTCTTTGTTAGAAAAATGAGAACCTATGTTTGTGCCAACCAGTTTGACCAGGTTCGACCATCGTTGACCGGGTCACGGGTCTTGAAAATCACGTTTTTTTTATGTTAGATTCTCTTTGCTAATTTTGACGTCCTAAATCCATTTTTGATAGTCTACGGTGCCAGTTTTGACCCAATAATTTGTTATGACCCCGTTCGTATACTGACCTTCATTAATCGTTGACTCTGAGCTTAGGATCCCGCTAGTGGAATCAGCTAAGGTAAGGGAAACATATCATTAACTCGAGATCATGTGGTTTAATACATGAATGTACATAAATAGGATGTCTCGTGTGATGATTGCTTAATTGATTGATGCTTGTATGAATTGTTGATGCTTGGTTTGGTCATGGCTATCTAAGATGGAATTGAACATGTGATTATATATGAATATGTGATTATCTAAATTTGTGATGATGTATTGATACTTGATGATACTCATATGGTTTGCTGCTTATTTGATGTTTGTCATATTATTTGAATACTGACATATTCATGATTATTTAAGATAGAACTCAATAGATAGATTTATATCCGATTATGTGTTTTGTGATGACGTATTGATACTTATTGATGCTCATATGAGATGATGCTTTGTTTGATGTTTGTCATATTATTTGAAGACTAACCTATTCATGATTATTTGAGATAGAATTGAACAGATAGATTTATATCCGGTTATGTGTTTTCCGATGATGTATTGATACTTGATAATGTTCGTATGACATGGTGCGTGTATTGACACCGTCGTCTCATAGGGGACAAGACTCGAATTTGGTGTGTGTACTGACACTGTTATCTTATATGGGACAAGACTCATATGTGGGGTGTACATTGACATCGCCGTCCCATAGGGGACAAGACTCGAATTTGGTGCGTGTACTGACACAGTCGTCTCATAGAGGACAAGACTCGGATTTGGTGCATGTATTAACACCGTCGTCCCATATGGGATAAGTCTCGTTATGACGCGTGTATTGACATCGTCGTCCCATTGGGGACAAAACTCGTTCATAGTGAGTGTACTGACACAGCCATCTCACAAGGGACAGTGAAAGCCTGTATGGTTTTACAGAAGTTTGGATCTATATACTCTTTGATTTATCTATTTTTTAAAATGATGTTATATTTGTTATTGATGATATCACATTTTGGATATATTCATGTCTGATCTCGGGTTAGGGGTTCTTACTGAGTTTTCACGAACTCACCCTTTCCACTATTGAATTCCACATGTATGATAGGTATGTACCAAGATGGATGATCGAGCTGGATTTGACCATGGGCACCGCTGTATATTATACTGTTTATTTTACTTATGTTCCTTCAGCATATTTTTCAGGGCATGTGTTTGTTTCTTTTGGATTTAAATGATGTTTCTTGTTTTGGATTTTACTTGTCAGAAGCCTAACTGGGAAACTCATTAAAAAATGTCTCTCTAGTTCTCTTAGTCATTTTCTCGACATTTTTTTCTTTCCTTTTCTTCAATTTTGGACTTTCCCACAAATAGATCTACCATTTTTTTCCTATTGAAAGGCATCATTCTCCACCAAGAGCTCTCCTTGAGAAAGATGGATTTGTAGTCCTCTTCTACTAATGACTCACCAGAAAAGTAGAACTTTGTTGAAGACCCTCTCTGCCATTAGATGTTGCTCCATAAAAGCAATGAAGCACTCACGCTCGAATCAACCTTCCACTCTCAAAGCTTCGACGAAAACACAAAAAAATTAGCAACATGCAAGGGCTATTTCCTCACTATGACATTGGGGAGCATTGAAATTTTTTACGAGTCCACGAAGAAGGAGCTTCTTCTTATGAACAAAAAATAGTCTCATCATTCCTCACCCACTCTAAAAGTCGTTGAGCTATTATTTTTCTTATTTTTTTCACATATTTTAATTGTTTCGTTTCTAAATTATTATTCAACGATATTTGCTTCATAATTGGAATTTACAGCTTAATCATACATTATGTTTTTTTTTCTTGAGTTTACAACAATGATGGGAAGATTCAAGCCCATGATCAACCTTTTAGTTTACACTGATCTGGCTGAGTTATTGCTTTTGTTAGCGATTACACATTAGTCAAGTAATGATTTTTTTGAAAGCAACGTGGTTTGTTAGAAAATCACACTAATGATTTTTTTTTTCAAGGATAATTTGACCGAACAATGAAAAGATGGATTGGTCCTATTTCTAACTTCTAGAGAGATGTTCTCTCACAGGGTCCCATGAAGGTCAGTTCGGAGATCGGATTATGTGCTTTTCTTAAGCACTATTTAGTGTGTTTTTTAGCTCCACTTAATCCTTAATTTTCTGAGGTTTTGGTAGGAGTTAACCATGGATTCAATGTCGAGTGGGTGGGAAGAGCTCATGTTTAAGCTATTTAAAATCGGGTCGAGGGCAACCCCATCTTCCCCTCACTCTCCTTTCCTTAATATTCACCTTGAGTCATCAAAGCCTTTCTGACTCGGCCTGGTCCGGTGGTGTTTGAAAGGAACATGGTTTCACTACGTGAACCTGCCTTTTGATAAAAGGTAAAGGCTACTCTTGAGAGAATTTAATGAAGTAGAACAAAAAGGCTGAAGATGTTTTGTGTCAATTAGGAGTTTTTCTTTGATTAGCTACGAGTGTTGTGAGGTTGTTTAAGATTCTTTATATACGGTGACTCCTAAACAAGCATCTCTCTTAAGAAGAGCATCTGATCCCTTAAGAAGAAGAAGATGATGATGTAGATATATGTTTTGTGTTGCATGTTGGGGAAAATACTAGGCTCACTAGATAATCTGTTTTCACGTCAATGTCAGGTCACCAGACTAGGAAAATGTGATAAGGTGGGACAAATGTCGGGCTTTGAGGTGTGTTAGTTATCACACATAGGGCTCAAGAACCTTTCATTTGGTGAAAATTCAAGTGAACTCTTAAACCTTTGGGTGGTCCAATTAGAACGGATTGTTAACCAAACCATCAAATTTTTTTGTCTGGTTTAGTTTACGGGTCAACTTATCAGTTTAACCAAATCAGGTTGGTCTTTGGACCATAGTATTAGTTCATTTAAATCATCGAGTTCCCCAATTCGACTAAAAGATTATCTCACTACTTGTTTTACACCTTTTCTTAATTTGTTATTGTTTCTGACGATGATTTATTCAAGTTGGAGATCTTATCTTTTTGTCGTTGTTGTGTTTTTCTTATTTTTATTTAGTTTGATATTTCTTTGTTCTGTGTTTCCTGGATAGTTTCTGTCTTTGTAGTTTGTTTTTTAATCTATGTGACTTGTTAAAATTTGTTGATAAATGAATACCTTCTAAGCTATTTTATGTATTATTCTAAGGTAAATGCAGATCCTTTGCATAATCAACCTTTCATCTTTTAACTTTAGTTGGCAAATTTAGTTGTGTCTCGTACTTCAATAGTCTATATGGTTTAGAGTTATCCTCAAAGTGTCGCTAAAGTCAACCAAATATGGATTTACAAGATTTGATTGATCTTTAATTATTTTCGAATTTATTTTATATTGGGTTATCACATATCTATCTGTGGTACGAGCTCTACGCTTTGATTGTGACATGTTCCCAATTGTTGTTTTTTTGTTGTGATTTATGATATTTTTTCTAATGTTTTTTTAATACTATATATAATATTGTCTATGCTTATACAATATAAAGTATGATATTCATTTAATACTATACATTTTTATAAATAATACCGAAAGTTTTAACATATACATAATCGTTTCGTTTGACTTTTATGATAAAATCAACGTATTTAAACTTAAAGTATTATTAGTAGATATGGGATCAACCATCAAAACCACATAAAACACACATTATATGCAAATCTATAGACTAAAGTATTATAGGTAGATACCTATTGTTCTACATATTAATAAACATAATATTGAATTATTAATATTATTATGACTTGCTTGAATACATAAATACATTTTATTTATTATAATACTCCTATATATATATTAATTGAGAGTTGTAAATACATCAATCTCTTAATATCATGATATATATCATATATTATACCTCATTAATATCATTATTGTAATTGATACTTACCTATTAGAGATATTCATTAAAAAAAAAAGAAGCTATTAGCTAGACATTAAAGTGAAATTTAAATTGTTTAACAGCTGAAATATTTAATAACAAAACATTAATAATATACAAAATTTT
>JBBMEG010000022.1:9917247-9959552 GCA_037832605.1 Cyclanthera cordifolia
GTTGATGTATAGTGTATGACTAATATAATGAAAGGTATTAATCTAAAAATATAAATAAATAAATAAATAAATAAATATATATATATATAATGAAAGGTATTTATATTTGTAATGTAGTGATGAACTCAAGACATAATCCAAAAATATAAGAATTGAGTTGAGTTTGGTTGTCTTTTTAATTTGGTTGGATTGAGTTCGAAAAGTGACCAACTTGAATTTTTGGGTTGGCTTGATAATTACTTGATAACTATATCGGGATGTTTTTATTTGTAACTAAGTTGCTACTATTGCAGTCAATAATCTCTAAGAAGAAGTTGTAACAAGAACATTATTGTACACTACTTTTAAGAACAATAATATGTCACATCTTCAATATATCATCTCTATTTTATTAGTCAAATCATTATTTTTAATACATCTTTTATATGTTCATGCTGCGGCACATTTTGTAATAAGTAAAGTTGAATTTTTGTTTTTATCTTTCTTCGAGTGAAATCCATTATTAGATAAAACCACAATAAGGAAAAAACCCCTCGCTACATAATACCTAATCCACATCTTGGATACCCAAAATAAAGATCCTCATAGATAAATAAGCAAATATGGATAAAACCGTTAGTGTCAGTTGTGGCCTTAACTAATACGAGTTATGGAGAATCTAACAGATAAAGACATGATAATCATTGTCAACCCATAATTGATTGACTTTTGAATGTCCTTAGGGACAATTTTATTACAATATCTATAACTTAGGTACATGACCCCTCCAAAAATAAAAAGAACAGAGATGATTCTGGAAAGATTCATTTCTTTCCCGATATAACAAACCCTTTAACCTATCTAAAAACCCACTTATCCAAAAGTTCGCTTATAGATCTCAACAACACGAAAACAACTAAATAATAACAAACTACAGACGATAGTAGAGCTTAAATCCAAAGAATACTAAAAGAAAACAAAAGAGAAAAATACAAACCTGGATCAATACCTCTAAAAGATCCAAACAACAAAATGTTGCTTCCACGAAGGCGGAGTCATGAACTAAAACACCACTCAAATTGTGAGATTTGATTGATCGATAAAGGAACCAAGCCATATCAAATAGGTTGTTGAGTTTACTTTAACGTTCAAGTAGACCATAAGTTTTGTCCAAAGCTAATCCTAAACAACCCTTCCATCTATGAAACCAATAAAATTCGAAAGCATGAATATTGACCAATTAGGTTGATCTCTAGTAGAGCATTCAATGATAAATGCGACAAGTGCGCTGCTTACTGTCCCTGCAATCTTCTTTTCCTCACGAGATTAACTTAAAAATCATGGTCTGACCTCTCACCAGCGACCACCTGAACCACTGCCGTGAATGGCCCATAGGTTATTGTGACAGGCTCGGCCTTTGTCTTGATGGGCTCGACATGCTTTTTCTCATTGGAGAACACACCAGATGGGGCCATATTTGAGCTCTAGGCAATCTTCTTCAAATCTCAAAGCTCCACATTTTCTTTCTTTCTAGTTTTAACCCTTCCCCTTCATCACTTTCTTTTCCCAATCAAAAGGTATTGACCTTTTCCCGTAAGTTTTTTTCAATGTTGTCTAGCATTTCGTCCTTTTTTAATCGTTTGTCACCATGTGATTTGAACTCTATTGGTTCCTTTCACCTAGTCAAACGCGCCTCCACAGACACCAAAAACATATTTCCCTCTATCAAATGCCTCGTACCATCCTCCACGATCTTCTCTTATTTCTAGGAATTAGTGGTCAGCCGCTTAAACCCCAACTATAGAAACCTCGCTCTCCTCAACAACCAAACTAAGAGCTAGCAAGCCAAACACCTGAAACAAGTCCCTTCTCATGATCTTCCCTTTACCGCAACCCGCTTCATTCTTATACCTATCCTCTACTTGCATGCTCGGGGCGTCTTCACAAACATCTGATAGGAGACGTCTCTCTATAAAAGAAAGTGACGGATTTAACCTTATACCTCCTCTCCCCATACAACTTAAGCAGACAATGAAATCCTTTCCATCAAGAAAAACTTTCTTCCCACTCTTGACAACCAACAACCTTAAGAATGCTAGTCTCCCAAATCTGAGTTAATGACCTCCTCAAATTAAGTCTCAAATCCTAGCAGTCAATCACTCTAAAAGAGAGAATATATAAATATAAATATCAATATCAATAAATAAATAAATAAATAAATATATAAAAATAAATGTATATATATTTGTAACGGTCAAAGATTTTAATTATTTAAAAGAAATAAATTATATTTTGTTATCAAGAAATTCGAGAAGTTATAAAAAGATTAAAATTCCCTTCAAAAGGGTTGGTTGGACTTAAGGAAACAAGGGAAAAAGGGTAATTTCTTGAAATTAGAGTTGAAATTTAGAAATTTGAAGTCAAGGGCATTTTCATAATTTTAGCGCTAAAAAGACAAAATAAGGAAAAAGACGAAAAATACATTAACCCTCAAGCAAATGATTGAAAGAGATAAAGAAATTGACGGGGAATGAAAAGTTGTGAAAATAAATTTTTATATTAACCCTTAAGAAAGCAAGAGAAGAACAAAGAAAAAGTAGCAAACTACTGACATACATATTAATCATGTAATGGAGGAAATTTGATGGCGAAAAAAGTGAAAATATAAATATGATATGAATACATGATAATAATTTCATCTAAATGATCAATATTTAATTTTCTACTATTACAATAAAAAAGGAAAAAAAAAATGAAATTGTTATTTTTTTTAGTAATGGATATTAATACATCACTAGTGTCAGTTGAGCTATGCTCGAACCACAAATTGTTATTTTCATTGGCGTAGAAGATAACTAATTTTTCCTCCTGATTTGTGGATATATTGCAATGTGGCTTAGAGGGAAGACTGCACTATCCAAATTGATTTTGTTTTGCTTGGAATTATTCCATGGGCTAGATCACATTGTTCACATGTGTGAATCTAATTCAACAACAACATCATTTGGCTTCCATATGCTAGACTTGATATTGCAAGCTGCTACAGCCTCTCCCACTGTAAGATAGATCCATTCGAGTCCCATTGCATCGATGAACTTTGACTCATTTAACTTTTTTAGCATTTCACCTTTTGGATTTGCAAGCACAAGCTATAATCACATAGCATCACGACAAACATTACTATATTGAACGTTAACTCTTTGCTTCAATTTGATTGTTATATTTTAGGTATGTATTACTCAATTACGAGGGAGTTTAAGATGAACAGTGACACAAAAATACATACTTTGATACCGTCTCTTTCAGTACTCTTATTAATCCCTTTAAGCAAGCTGATTCCACTTGAGTCAATGCTACTTACACCTGTGTTCAATATTTCAATTGAGTATATTGCAATAAGAGAGGTGGTTTACACTGTTCTCAACATGAAATATTATGTAGAGTACTTACCAGAAACGTCTAAAATAATATACTGCAAGCTGGTTTCTCTTGTTGATTTTATCCTCTCTTCTTCATCAGTAATCCACCTAGAAAGCCTAATAAGAAAAATGTAAAAGAAAATCAATACCTTGGCTCTCATCATTCTGTATGTAAAAATGATCATCTAATGGTTGTAGGATATTACCTTTCTCTCAAGTAGTTTGAGTTGGCAAAATAGATTGGTGCTTCCAATTGAAGAATGAGAATTCCAGGCACACGCTTAGCTGTTGGGTATTGATCAATGCTTCTATAAATTGTGGAGTTGGGAATATTTCCTAGCACTAAAGTTCTTGGTCTCGCTATCACGAGAAGCAACCTTACCACAGAGAGTGCAACCTGAATAACAGTGATACTCGAATCATATTGGTAGGTTTGATTATATATATATACATATTACTTCATCTGATTGAATTGCTCACCGCAACGATCAATCCAGTTTCAACACTGCCAAATACGACACCGATATATGCTCCAAAGCAAACGACAAAATCAAATTTGTCGATTTTCCAAAGCTGGATGACTTCTTCATACTTGATCAGGCCAAGCATAGCAGTGATGATTATGGAGGAGAGCACCACAAGGGGCGTGTAATAAAACAATGGCGTCAAAAATAGCAAAGTTATCATCATAACAATTGCCATGATAATATTTGAAACTGCAGTTTTACATCCTGCATTGAAATTTACAGCAGTTCTTGAAAATGGTCCTGCAAATTTATAATTCATATTAGTGTAAGTGATAAGTTCAACTAACAAAAATCAACACATTAGTGTAAGTGATAAGCTCAACTTACAAATACCAACAAGAACAACAAAAATGTAAGTGCATGTTTGGCTACAACAAAATAGGAAGGGATAAAAGAAGGAAAGTAAGAGCGTATATTAGTGATTAATGAGACGAGATCTTTGCAGGCTGAAAGATAGGAAAGAATCTCTTCTCTTTCCATTCGTTCCCTTTTTCCCAAACATGCTCTAAGTATATATATATCCATCAAAACTACAAACTTAATAAGTTAGTAGCTTACCCGCAGTCAAGTAGCAAGAAGTGCATGAACCAACAATATTCATCATCCCGAATGCTATCATCTCCTTGTTGCCATCAATGTGATAATTCTTAAAAGCCGCAAAACTTCTTCCTACTGCTACTCCTTCCTGTATAATATAATGGGTTAAAAAAGATGAAGATGGTTCAATTGTCTGTAGCACAACTTAATATTTTATCTCTTTTAACTAAGATGTTTCATCAAACACTATGAACTTCTGTTTCCAAGCACACCCACAAAAAGGAATAACTATTAGAAAGGCAATAACTTCATACAAAGTATTGAACATCTATACTACAAATAAAGTATGAGACCCGAAAACTTACAGCAAGGCCTATGATTCCAATGATAACTCCTGTTTGGATGGCAATAGGAAGATGGGGAGATTCAAATACTAAATCAGATACAGATGAGGGATTCAACCCTTTCTTCAAGTTTCCAATCTAAATTAAAATAAAATAGAAATAATTAACAAATATAAACATTGTAATTGATCATTAAACCACCCAATTAAACTTTTAGAAAGATAAAGAAACATAAATGGCTATGGGAATTCAATCAATTACCACTTGAACTCCATGTTTTTCAGCGTGGGTGAAGTAGACGAGAAGACTTCCCAAAATGACCGATGTCAAAGGTGCCAATGCATTTATCCAAAACAAGTTTGGTTTCTTCTTGCCCTGTAATTTTGTCTCAAGTTAACAACTAGTAATTATTTTACTTAATAAATTTTATATTAATAAAACCAATAATTTGATATGAACCCTAAACTTATTTTTCCAAATTTTCGGGGACTTTAAGTTCATGGTTAAAATGCAAAATAATTCAAATAGACAATCTATTCTCGTGGACACTTATATTAAAGCTATAATTTTATTGACAATTTTTGTTTCTTAAAATGCATGCTTGCTTTTCCATCTTTTATTTTTTTTGGTTTTTTTTTTCTTATCAATAATAGATTGGAATTTGAAGAAGAATAATGATAACAAGCAAAAGTTTGGAAACTGTGTTTTCCCATTTTTAATTTTCTTCCATTTTTAAATTATTATAAAAAGTAAGACAAGATTATAAAAGTAAAAAAAAAAAAAAGGCAATTGGGAAGTAAACTAAACAAAATAATTATCAACCAAAACTTAAGCAAAAGCTCGAAACAATTGTAACGACGAGATAGAAAGCGTACCAAGTATCTTGTGAGAAGGAGAAAGAAGAGAAAACAACAGCCCAACACTATACTTTCCCATCTCCACTATAATAAACAAAAAAACAATTGCAAAAGAAAGCAACAACCTTTAAACTTAGGAAGAAAGAAAGCAACAACCTTTAAACTTATGAAGAAAGAAAGAAAGGAAAAGAACCTGATCAAATTGTGAGAAAAGAGAGCATATGACGGAAATAATATCAGTCTTGTGCGTAAAATGAATCAATCCTGTTATTCCTTTTAGTTGCTGAAGACAAACCACCGTTGCCGCACCACCCATGAATCCCACTATTGTTGCATGAGATAAAAGGTCCACAATAAATCCCAATCTGTAGTTTTGAAAATCCTGAAAATTAATATTTGATCATAGATATGTATGTTTATTCAACATGTAACATTACAAGAACCTGAGAAAGCCAAGAGTTGCTTGAAAAGCTCCTGCGACGAAAGTGGCTGTGAATATCAATTGAACATATTGATCCGGATGGTCAACTGGACTAACTTCCTCCCCGATCATGGCAGCCATGAGCAATGACACCACTGCTACCGTCCCCACTGCCAAGTCCTTCGAGCTACCAAGCATGGCATATATCATTGGTGGTACAAAACTCGAATCTGCATGTTTTCGGCACAATTATCAAAAAAAAAGTAATGTGATATGATATCAAAGCATAAGGCTTATGTTGAAACATACAAAGTCCAATGATTGGAGGGATGCTTGCTAGGTTGGCGTAGCTGATTCCCTGAGGGACGGCGAGACTTGCAATGGTGATACCAGAGACGAGGTCGGATTTGAAGAACTCGAAGGAGTAGCGAGGAGCCCATTCAAGAATTGGAATGAAGTATTGCAGCCAAAGAAGAATTTGAGATCGTAAAGGTCTATTTTTTAATTGTTTGAAAGGGTCATCAGGGAAGAAAGTTTCTTTGAGGTTTAAGCGTAACGACTCCAAGAATGGCTTTGTTGGAGGAATGACCACTCGATGAGGGAATTCTATATCTGCATTACTCATTATTTTTAAAAAACTTCACAAATTTAGATTTTGGCTCTAAGTTTGGAAGAAGCAAGGAAGAAGAAAAAGAAAGTTTACTTTTTCTCCTTCCTTGTTCTTTTTTTGTTTCAAGAATTTGGATTTGATGCAATCATATAAATAATGTGGAGCACGCTAAGTATGGAATATCCAGAGTGGATTAGTACCTAATTTGGCAATTCAACTGTTGTCTAAATCCTATGAAAATTGAAACAGAAAAAAAAGGTAAGGCCACAATCCACAACGGTTTCTTTTTTTAATTTGAGCACTAAAATTTCGATTATAAGATTTGACTTTTTGGAGACAATTTAGGATTTCCTTAATCACTCGACCAAAGCAACTTATGGGAGTTTATTGCTATTTGGTTTATATTTAAATGTTTGTAACAGAACACTTTGATCTCTAAATTTAAAGCTTACCCTTTGACATATTTTAATTTGATTATATTTCCTTTTCTGGTTTATCTTTAGACCTTTATCACAAGAATGAGTTATTGAGAAAAAGACAAAATAGGAAAAGAACAAGAATCAATGATTGGGCTATAAATACCCAATCATTGGCAATTATTAACTTTAATTATCACAGAATCATTCACCGTTAGAGCACACAACACGAGGAGGTTGATTTCAACACTACACAGATCTTGAGACGTGACTTTTCGTGTCGTCAGCACCCTAGACTCACTCGCCAACCTTGTGAGGTCGCGTGTTGTTCTGCCATTCCCCGTGTCAGCATCGCCGCCCACGTCCACCATTCAGCGATGTCCTCAGTTGTAGCCAATCAACGCCGCCATTAATCCCCGCCTCTAATCTGCATGCGCGTGGCGTGACCCGGTTGCGCCGCCGTTCTTCCCCTCGGCTTCGGATTGGGGAACGCGCTTCCGAAGCGACAGTGAGAATCGAGCCAAGCCAGCATCCAGTCCAAGCCTCGCGCGCGTTCTAAGCCTGCTGCAGACGCGCCCAGGCCTCGGCCAAACTTGTTCCTAGACGCGCCTCAAGCGCCGGTGACTGATGTTTCACGCGTCGTCGTACCTCACCGTCACCGCCGCCTTTAATGACCGAAAAATTTCTGATTTTGCCCATAAGGTAAATCCCGTGTCCCGAGTCCATTTGTGAAGGTTTTATGAGCTAATTTTCACCTATTTGTCTTGTATGGGCACTATTAGGTGAAGATTCTTTATGGGACCCTAGATTTGAGTTTCAAGGGCCGATTCGAGCAGATTTTTGCCAAGGTAAGGGACTGTTTCTCCAGTTTGCTTCCGTTCTATATTGTGTGTGATCATTGTGAGTAATCTCAAACATGTTTATAATTAGATAAGCTTTGATTAACTTGTATGTGATTCCCGATTTTGTTTGCGTCCTATATTGCGTCATGTGTTTAATCGAGATAGATTCAGCATGTTTAGGTCTGAGATTAGTGTGATAAGCCTAAGATTGATAGGCCTAAAGGGGGTCGAGATTGATATGCATGTTTTAGAAGTTCCAAAGGGAACCGTTGAGTGTTATCCGGGTTTAAAGGTCCCAAAGGGGACAATATTTATAGAGCATGAGCTACAGTTAGGTCAGATGTATCTTGATTGTTAGACTCGGATAGCAGATTAGTTCAAGTGTCAGGTGATAAAGAAGATATTCCTACTTCGCGGTAGTGTTAGGGATCGGAGAGCCACTCGATTAGTTTTATCTACCCAGAGTTCGCTTCAATTTTCTCAGGTGTCGTGCTAGGAGTGTCGGGAGATATCCCACTGCGGAGGGTCTTTGATCTTCCTCTTCGCCCAACTGTTCGAAGTGGCGACAACCAGATTGCTTTGGCTCGCAGAGGAGCTCTCACACTAGTATAGATTACCAAGATTAAAGATAAAGATAAAGAAAAGTTTCCAGATAAAGATTAAGATGTTTGTGTAATCATGTTACTTCGTGTTTCTCTGATTATGTTTATGTTCTTGTAGATCCCATGTTGGGTCCCCTTACTGAGTTTTCACGAACTAACTTTTTCCATTGTGGATTCCCTCTACTACTCATAAGATGTGGAAAGACTCGGCCCATACTAGGGTCACACCTAGACTGACCATAAATGCATGATTTAAATGACACGAGACACATAAACCATGGTAATAAATACTTCATTTAATACGCAAAAACGGTCGCTCGAAAACACATGAGACGGGTATCCAGTTTATAAGAATTCAAGGGAAAATAGAGAAAACAACGTTCAGCAGAAACCAGTTCTTGTAATGTAATGTAAACAACTTATCCAAAAGAAAAAGAACGCTCTAAACCCGACGTCACATGACACAAGTCCATGGTCTTTCTAGCCCCTCTGATCAACCATCCTGGTAGAGTTCATGCGTATCTATGGAACTCACAGAAAGTAACCGTGTGAGTTATAAAACTCAGTAAGGATCCCTAACCGGGATCAACACAATTAAGAAAAATAACACATATAAATATGGAACAGAGAATGGATGAGTAACATAAACATAGGAGTCTCATAGGACTTATACAGTGTCGGATGTTTAATGGATGATGAAGGTGACTCTGGGGCTATCCCGAAAGAACATGCCACTCCCGGGCCTTCAATTGAGTCACCTGCTCGTGGACTTATCAAAACATATGCATACAACCCAGATAACATAAATAACATAAGTAATCAATGACAATCCACAAATACATGAATAACCGGCAAGAAATACATTCAACATTTTCTATAATTCATCTAGGTTATCCTACACGTGCAATTACTTAATTATAGAACTCACAAGTTACAGGTAAAATCCCCTTACCTTGGTCGAAAATCACGGGCCGTTTTCCAAGCTTAACTAAACCAAACAGGGTAAAACAGTAAGATTTTGGCCTTGAAACTGTCAAAAATAGACTCGGGACGTCGAAAATACCTAAAAAACACTACCTAGAAATTTTTCGGCGAGTTGACGACGGTGCATGGCCGGACGGCGGTGCGTGGGGGAAGCAGTCTCCAGCGCGTGAAGGCTGGGCTGGCAGCTACGGAAGGTTGGGCTGGCTCGGATCACACACGGACTAGGTCGGAGGCGGAGTTTGACTCGGATCACACGCGTGACTAGGTTCGGAGGCGGAGCCTGGCTTGGAACAGCTTCACCAATCCGAAGCTGAGCGCGTCGGCAGCGGTCCACTGCATTGGCGACACGTTTCGACGACTTCCTGGCGTGATGGGCGACGCTGCTGATTGGTCGACTGGGCGGTGGCGGCGTCCTTTACTTCGGCGACACGCGGCGAAGACTCGTTGGCGGCTGAGGCGGCAGTGATGGTTGGTCGACAGGGCGACGGTGACGTAGCAGCTTGCGATTCGCTCCCAACTGCTCAGATTGCACGCGAGTGGTTGCGCAACGCGTGGCGCGTTCTGGCTGGCTGCTCGGAATCTGGCGACAGCTGCACTAATTTTGAGAGCTCGGGAATCGTGCTTCGCGAAAAATAAAGGAGAGAGAGTGGCCACTACTTATTGAGAAAATGACGACCTAAAGGTCTCTTTTGTCTTTTATACCTACTGGCAAAATAAGCAAAAATCACAAAAATGACCCTAGGGCCGAAATTACCAAAATACCCCTGAGGTTAAAAATGACCTTTTTACCCCCAATTTTTCAAAATCCGACTTCACACCTCTCAAGATGTGTTTTTAATAAATACATTTAACCCAAAATAAATTTCAACACAACTTCCGGAATTCCCGATAAGCCAAAAAAATTACAATATAACCTTAAAAATTAGGGAGCGAAAGGCCGGACTGTTATAAGATGAACTGGGATGGCTGAGCTGAAACTGGTGCAACCATTGGCAAGTTGCATTAGTGTGTATGAGTTTATTTAAAAGTTTGTTACTGATTTACTTAGAGGCATGTTATGTTCGATTTCAGTTATTTTTATATGTTTTCAGGGTACCCTATAATTATTTAATTTATTTTAAGTTATTTTAATAAATACAAATATTTATTAGTATGTCTCTGGATGATTTATTAATGTTTATTCATGCATAAGAGGTTAAGGCCTTGAGTTTTGACTTTGTATCAGGGTCCTTTCAATATTCAAGTAATTTGTTTAGGTATCAGGGTTAACTTTTTTTTTTCTTTTTTTTTTTTTTTCAAGTAAAAGCACCCATTAATCCAAAATAGAATCACACATAATAGAGTTTAAATACCAAAGCCACTTTTCTTTCGATAGAATGGTTATTTATTTATTTTTTTTTCTATAGTAACTTTTGTTATTAATAATTATACCTAGCTACAAATTATTCTAAATTAAAGAGAATTTTTCATGTATAACGAAAAAAGGCAAAAAATAAATAAAAAAATAAAAAAAAATAAAATTTTGAAAATATTTTCAATATAGCAGAAAAATTGGTCGTTTATGTAAAATGATCAAAATATTCTCGTCTCAATCGGTTCAATTGATAGTTTTCAATCAGCAGTTTAACTTTACCAGATAATCTTCTATCAATAGTTCAACTATAGACTTAATCAGATTCAATCAGCTCACTAATAGTCTTTAATCAACTTATTGAAAATAGGACTAAAATTGAAATTTATGAAAACGATGAACATTTACTAGGTAGAAATTACTTTTTTTAAAAAAATGTTATAATTAAAATAGATGAATGAAAGTTTAAAATCCTTAAATAAAAAAAATATATAATTACTTTCATTTAAATATAGGTTATAATTACTTTCACAATACAAATTTATATTTTATAATAATTTGGTTTCAGGCAGGGTGTGGATTAATAAATAAATAGAAGTAAAAATGGTCATAACATAAAGTTGAAAACTTAAAGTTATAATAATTTGACTTCTTATAATAATAATACAATAATAATAATAAAAATAAAAAGTAATAATTGACTAGGAAATCTGGACATGATTCATCTCCACCTCCAGCGTTGAACTAATGAACCAAACAAATTTTCTTCATCAATTAGTCAAACTTGACTGCCGCAACATCAAGCTAGCCTTTGAATTCCAAGCTACTTAGATCCATGTAATAACCAATACATAACAATATGAGAATTTAGTGTAGATAGCAATTCTACATATATAATTTTAGTAATTTTAAAAATATTTTATATGAAACATTATTCTTAATCTTCATTATTATTAACCAATTTTATTTTTCAATCTGCCCATCAATTTTACTTAAATGAAATATTTGTTAATATAAATATTTATGAAATATCGTTTTAGTTTTTGAACTTTGAGTTTTGTTCAATTTTGATTCATACACTTTTAAATATTTAATTTTAATCTTTGAATTTTGTATTTTGTTTTATGTTAATCTTTAAACTTTCAAAAATTCAATTTTAATCTTTAAATTTTGAGATTTCTTTCGTTTCGATCCCTATATTAAAAAAAAAGGAAAATTTACAAAACTAATCAAATTTAGAAAATGAACAAAAATATATCACTTTCAAAAAAATTAGCAAATATAATCATTATATTAATGAGTATTATCAAATATTTTCTTATAATATAATATTAATGATTATATATGTAAATATTTTAAAATTTGACTATATTTATAATAATATTTGAGAATAGCACATTCATCACAATTTTTCAAAAAAAAAAAAAATTCATTAAAAAAATTGTTTATTTTTAGTAAAAAATATCATAAACTTTAAAACTATCTTCACATTTTACTGTTTATTGTATTAAAATTATTAACATTATTATACATATTTTGATTAATATTTACTCTTAAGATTAATTCTAAGTTTTATCCGAGCTGAAAAATTAAAATTTGAGTTTTGAAAATTCAAGATCCTAAAAAAAAAAAAATTCAAAATTATGAAATTAAAATTAAAATTTTAAAAATTCAAAGATCAAAATTCAACGAATATGAAAGTTAGGTAATTTGTATAAACAAATGTACCAGTAAAATTGAAATTCGGATATCGATATCCACATTCGCACGCACGTGTGTGTATATATATATATATTTTAGGAAACATCCATAATTTAATCCAATGTGATTCCACAAAACAATTTTGTTTGTGACAAAAGATTTAGAAAAAGAGAAAAACACTTGAGAATCACAAAAGGCAACAACACAAACCCATTTGTGAAGCAATTCTTATCTATCTTTTTTTTTTTTTTTTTAATTATTATTATTCATTAAATCCAATTGAATTGCTATTCAAGGCACCCCTTTATTCCCCTCCCCCTCTTTTTATACCTCTATCTGCTTCTTACCCTTCCTTCAACTCATTATCTAACTCTCCTCTCTTCCTCTTTCACTTACCACTACAATGGCACATTCATATGAAAAGCCCACCCGCTCCTCCGTCGACGACAACGAGAAGCATCGAGAGTTCGACCACGGCATTAGAGAAATGGTCTCCACCCTTACCAGTCGTTTGGGATTGATTCGAAAAGGAGGTAACTATGGTGTTGCACATTAATAGTAGTTTTTTTTTTTTGTAACTTTCCGTTTCTATATATATTTTTTAGAAATTTACCATCAAAGAAAAATTCTAGCATTCGTATTTTAATCATAGCAAAATTTCAAAAATATTTTGTATATAGTAAAATATTCCTTTTGTGAGGTGGGCAACTCGTAACGTAAGCATTGCAGTGGAGCTTGGTCTAGTTCCTTATAGAAAGCAATTGGATTTCATAGTTTTGTCCTCCCCTCTATCTAAGGTTAAAGTAAAGGAGTTTGTTTAGTTGAATAAAGACGGAAGTGTTTCTTTATTTTGTGATTATTAATTGACCAAGTTGATAGAATTTAAAAAAAAAAAACCTCTTTTTTGTCACTCATGAAAAGTCTTTTTTTTTTTTCTTTTTTTTAATTTATTTATAATTAAGGCTATATTTATTTTTGGTGGAAGAAAAGTGATAACTATACTACTCTAAAAACCACTCGTTTGCATTTGTAGTAAGCGACACTCATCAAAACCTCTCTATTAAACTACTGATCATCAAACTAACCACTCATAAGTTAAACTTGTTTGAGAAATATGTAATTGAGTCCTTATGGTTTGAAAAAAAATAAAATTTAGTCTCTATGGTTTGATAAAACCTAAAAAATAGTCTATATTATTCATAAATCGTAGGCAATTAAATACGTATATATAACTTCTGATGTATGAATTAATGATGTGTGTTTTCTGTCTAATCAATTATTAATTTATCTCCAACTCTGATCATTAAACTAAAAAATAATTAGTTTCTACGAATTTTATCCACTAACAATTACAAACGTTTTTAAATTTTATCAAATTTTAAAAACTAAACTCTAATTTTTCAAATCATATGGATTAAATTGAAAATTTCTCAAAATCATAAGAATTAAAGTCAAGATTTTCAAATCATAAAATTAAACTCTAACTTTCTCGAAACCATATACTAAATTTATAACTTATTAATTTCAGGTAAAATTATTATATAATTAGTTTTCCGTTTATAAATTAAAAAATATATATATATACATATATTCATATTTTGTTATTTCTTTTATTAAACTTATTAGTATTAAGCATAATTAATCTACATTTTTTAGTATTACATAATTAATTTACATTTTTTAGTATTCAAATGAACAACTTATTATATGAGCATGAAGAGAATTGTTATGACAAGACATGATTTAAACTTTTGTCGTTTAAATAAAAGAGACTACAAAGAGTTACTATTTTATCTCCTTTGATATTTGATGGCATCACAATAGGTTCTGGCAACCACCATGAAGTTGTCGACGACCAAGGCTCGAGCGTCATCACACTCGCAGGGACTAACACCGGTGCGACCATGCGTGCCGAGTTGAATGGAAAGACCAAGAAGCTCGAAGAGGCAGCTGCGGACGAGAACGAGGCACTGACGTCCTACATTAACAGCAACTTCCAAGCCATCAACAACTCGATCATGTTCGGCGGGAGCTACAGCAGCAACGACCCTGGAGTTCACATGGACATCTCTGATCTCCATGAAGAAGACCATAAGGGAGATAAAGGAGGAGATCATAAGACTAAGAAAGTTCACAAGGATAATCATGATGAATCCGGTGGCTGGTTTAAATCCACCAACATTGAAAATCAGTAATCATAAAGCATACATACATATATGTGTGTGTCATATGTTTTATCATATTAAGTATAATAATACTATTATGTACTAAAGAAGAGATTTTCTTTGGAGTTTTTCTACTCTTTAAAAGTTAATAATCGGATTAATTATTGTTCAAGTGTTCTCTAATTAAATGTATCACCATCTCTAATTAAATTATGCTCAAAATACTAATATTATTCAGGTTTGAGCTTTATTTTTTACAATATTTTCAAAACTTTGCCTTTGAACATATCTAAAGAAGAAAAAATAGACCTTGGAGCTCTTTGAACATGGTACTCTCGTTTTACATCTCGGGGACAATATTCTTCGACATCAACTCACCCTACACTTATAGATGAATGAAATATCTCTAGAAATGGAGTGAAACAAGGCTAACAACTCACCCTGCATTCTCAAAGAAGTGAAACATCGTGATTAAATCATCATGCACTTTCAAATGAGTGAAACATCTCTAGCAACCCAGATTACATTCTCAATGGATTGAAATAATGCTAGAAACTCACCCTGCACTCTTTAAATAGTGAAACTTCTTTGACAACTAACACTGCACTCTCAATAGAATGAGACACCACTAGCAACACAGTGCACTATTCTAAGAGTGCAACATACATCTTTTCAAGAGACGACAAAACACCATTATAATCGACACATGACTCTAAGAAAGTGAAGCACAACTAACAACTCGCACCAGTTTTCTAAACATTCCTACAACAAATAAGAATGTATAAGGAATAAAAACATAGCTATTTACCTCTAAATCGAGGTAGAAAAGTACACATCACCCAATACTCCAAGTTTTGAGCTTTAAAAACCTACAGATGATCAATCTCTCAGAAATGATATCATCGACATGAAGAGTGCCCCGACGCTATTTCAATAAAAAAAAAAAGAGATTACATCGTATAAGCATGAGTTAGCGACCACACGTCACTTCTTAACAACATGGTGTTTTCTATATCAAAAGGACGTCATTCGAACTTGGTCAACATTTGACCTTGACTTATCTTTTCTTTAGTGTCTTACAACTTTTTCCTTTTAAAACATTTGTGTCCTCGAAAGTTTCCACGATTGACTACAAATCTTAATAGTACACATTGATATTAACCTCTTTTACTCGTACACGCTCGTAACACCCTACTTGACTTAAAAAGCTATCACACATCAGTGAGAAATGGCTTTAAGAACCGGAAAAACAGGGTATTCTTCCTAAATCTTTAAGCACTAATTTTGGTTTTTGTGAGCACTATGTAACAGGTAAGGCAACAAGACAAAGCTCAACGTTAATAAAAAGGAATCCAATTACATTCACTCAGACATGTGTGAACCCATTCATACGTCCTCATTAGGTGGAGCCAAGTACTTCTTATCCTTCATTGATGATTACTCTAGGAAGAGTTTGATCTTCTTTCTTAAAACTGAAGATCTAGCTTTAGCTAAATTTAAAGAATGAAACACTCAGATAGAAAAACAAAGATCTAGAACAGTTAAATATTTGAGAACTCACAATGGTTTAAACTTATATGGAGAAGAGTTTAATAACTATTGTAAACAAGAATGAATCACCAAGCATAGAACAGTTAGGTACACCTCTCAACAGAATGGTGTAGCTGAGAGAGTTAATCAAACTGTTATGGATAAAGTTAGATGTTTGATATCTGACTCTTTAGTGCCTGAGAGATTTTTGGCAAGCATAATCTTACATAGTCTACACTTTAAACACCTAAGGAAGTGAATAAATCATCCACAAGATGTCTCAACTTCTAAGGTTACTTCTATATACACAGAGATTGAGGTGGAATTTCCATCTATTACTAACTCTAATTGTACAGATGATGACTCTAGCTCACAGGAAAACTCATACTCAAATGATGAAACTAAAAAGCCACAATCTCATATTTAAGGAACTCAGATGGATTAAGGGAGTACAAGCTAGTTAGAGAAAGACAAAGAAGAACTATAGTTTGCAGAAGCTGATTTTGTTAATCTTGCTTTAAATGTGACATGTTGTATAGAAGAAAGAAAACCAATGAATTCCTCAAGGTAAATCATACTTAGAAACTAGTTGCTTTACCTAAACGATGTAAGACTATATCTAGTACATAGATTTCCAAAACTAAAGATGGGATCATAGGAGTTCAGCCTACTAGATATAAAGCAAGATTGGCGACCACATTGGTTCACCCAAAGAGAAAGGATAGACTATAATGATATATTTTTCCTATAGTGAATCGTACATCTATTACAACATTCCTAACCTTAACTTCTTAATTTATATGACCTAGAGCTAGATCAATTAGATGTTAAGACTACCTTTTTACATGGAGAGTTATAAATAACCGTATATATGAATCATCCAAATAGATAAATAGAAAATGGGAAGGAAAAACTAGCATGTCGTTTTAATGAATCTCTTTATGGTCTTAAGCAATCACCTTCATGTTGTAATGTCTCGTAGCCCAAGATCCAGACTCGGTTCATTCATGTACCCTTCCTAACCGCAGGCGTTACACATGTTGTTACTATAGGTTTGATTCTTATATTTCTAGAACTGGTTTCAACAAAAGCTCTTACGATAGTTATGTATACATAAATTGTGGCTCTTACAACAATGATGCACGTAGTCGGTAAATATAAATATGTTATAAAAGAAGTTAAATTTTTACTTAAAAAATGGTTTGACATGAAAGACTAGAGGAATCAAAGAGAATCCTTGGAATTGAACTACAAAGAGAAAGAGTTTTATAGACGTTCTTCGTGAGTCAATCAAATTATTGTCATAAGATACTAAATATTTAATTTGGATGAGGCTAAATAAGTTTCAATACCTTTAGCTCAACATTTCAAACTATCCCTAGATAACTCTCCTAAAAAAGATGAGCATGATCATCAAAAGTACATGCGCATTCCCTATGCTTAAGCATAGTCAACAAAACACAAAGAAATTCATCCTAATGGGTTGTATGTTTTTGTTGACTATGACTATGCATATGGCTTAGACATAGACATTTATATTTAGTTACCTCTACATTGTCTTAAGTTAGTCCAGTTCGAGCTTCCTGAAAAATATTAAAAAGACCCTCTTAAGTTAAGAGGAACAAAATTCTGTCAAGATCCAACTCGGTTCATTTCATTTCAAGGTGGAGATTTGTAAACTAATTAGGCAGTTAGGCCAAGTTAGAGATTTAGAGCGAAAGAAGAAAGACTAACGTGTAATCGAAAAGATCTTCATATGAATAGACGTAGAAGCTTGATTTTGTTCTTCAATGGATGTAAGTCTTTTAGACTGATTCCCTTTAAAATATTTGTCCTTCTCTGAATTATGAATCTTCTTGTGCAAGTCGATCTACATCTCAACTGCCTGTAGAATTCAATAGGTTTAGTCGTCAACTGAGAGCATTTCTTACATTATTTCCTTCACGCCTTTGTTTTACCTTTGAGCTGTTTGAGAAGAATCGTTGGGATTGAGGGTGCTTTGTGAAGCTTGAAGGCCTTGCACTTCAACAACTGGTTGCGTAGGTGCATAGCTTAATACTTTGCACGTGTGTTTTGTCGAACAAAATCTTTTAAATAGAAAATAAGTGAACAATATCATACTAATTATGTCAGAATGTAAAGAAAAGGGACAAGCATTCGATACAATTATATGATTCATTACAAACAAGTGAATTAGGAAATAGATAGTGTTGAGGATGCCACCTTGAAAGTACATTGAAAATATTATTTTAAGAAAACGTGTTTATGGAGGAATGATTCTCGGTAGCTTAAATACTGGAAATCATCTCATTCTCATTCTCTCATTTATTTTTGGTAGCTCAAACATACCCTAAATGATTTTTAGAGTTTAAACACCGAGAATCATCATCCTTCCAATTCTTCGCATTTCATCTACTCTAAACACCTCATAGCTTGACTACCCTTGAACTTGTCTAAACACCTCATAGCTTGACTACCCTTGAACTTGTCCTTAAAAAACATGTTTTTATAGACCTCCCCATCTCACAAATGGTCAAAATGTCCAACCTGCACTCCAAATTGACAATTGGCATAAAAATGGTCAAAATTGGAGTGCTCCTAACCAACTCTCAAGATTTCACTCTCAGCTATGCTAGGCTGCAGCTTACAGTTCGTAAGTAATTACTCCATAATCCTTAATTACACTGAGTAAAGACAGATTTACTAAAACTGATCAACTTTAAATCAATTTCTCTTAAAATGGGTTTTAGAAGAAAAGGATGAAATTTTGTATGGAATAAAAATGCGTAATTGTAGGGTGGTCATGTCGGTGGGTACAAAAGGAAAATGGTGGACCAAACCCACACAGGGTTTACAGGCTTACAGCAAGCAATGAAGAAACCGATTGTCGAAAAAGATTCGAGAAAGAATATCATTAAATTATTTCATTTCTTACTTCTTTTTTTTTTTCCTATTTCTCTATTACATCTCTCTCTAATCCGAATCTCTAAGCTCTCAAAATTTCCCCACTTTGATTGAGAAACAGATGCAAGCTAAGATCTCCGGCGACCCTTTTTTTTGTTTCAATTCTCTGTCTTTTTGCTGACCAAAGTAAGATATAGAGAGGAGACTTGTAAGTCTTCTGACTTTCATTTTGCTGTTTTTTCAGAATGATTCTAGGGTATGGAATTATTTAGCTTGATTCTCTTTTTGACTGGGTGCTTTTGATTTTGTAAACTTTGATTTGTTCAAACTGGTTTATTGGCTAGGCTCCCTTTGAATGTTGGATCGAAATCCAAGAGTGAGCTTAATTCTAGAATCTGTTATTGTGTCCCAAGTTTGGACATTGGGATCGACACTGGTGTCCAAAATATGTAGTGGAGCGAAGTTGAGATGGTTGATTATCGTGTACAAAAGTTTATTGGATAGGTCTCTTTTCATGCTTTACCATCCTTTAGTCTCTCACTTCATTTTGATGCAAAAATGAGATAGAAAAGGGAAAGTGCTGTTTTGGGTTGTTATCATCAAGTTAACCCAGATGGGAATTGTTGCTCATCTTTGCTTTTTTTGGGGTTTAAATGTTGGAATGTGTCTAATATAGCTTATCCTGATCCACTTTGTTATTATTCTATTCTATTGCTCTAAGTTTATTGGTGGTGTGAGAATATTATTTCTCAGCAAAGCTTTAGATTGCAGTTGTGTGACTGTCTCTATCTGTGAATCTGTGATTATTAATTGCATCCTGTTTTCTATACCATTCTAGCACAATTGTGTTTTATTCTTTATAGGATCTCAAATTCGGCTTCTGGTGGATGCACATTCCGGAAAAAATCTCTTGATTTTAAGTTTTCAGCTTTGTTAAGGATGTCTTCATTGTTATCCAGAACTTGATATTTGATAATACTTTGTATAATTTTGTGATAGTTATCCTTTTGTGGGAGGACAGACTTGAATTGGGATTGGAAGCTGGACCGACGGTATGAACCGTGCTTTCTTCTACTGATTAGAGAACTTGGTTGTGCTAGAGTAGGATGGGTAGCGGGTGTTCAAATCTCTCAGGGTGCTGTTTGACTTCAGATCATAACAAGTCTGGTCCTGACCTCCAGGATGTCGGTAAGCGAAACTTAATGTTCTTCTTGGATGCTTATGCTAACAACTCTGTGGAAAGCAATCACTATAACGGAATGTTTTCTGTCAATAGAAACTGAAGGGATCAGTGACCTTGACATACCTGCATTTCGCGAATACACCATCGAGCAACTACAAATTGCTACGTCTGGATTTGCTATTGAGAATATAGTTTCAGAACATGGGGAAAAGGCTCCGAATGTTGTATATAAGGGAAAGCTTGAGAATCAAAAGAGGATTGCTGTCAAACGGTTCAACAGATCAGCTTGGCCAGATGCTAGGCAATTTCTGGTACACTTATATTTCGGAACATTTATACAAGCATGGCCAACTGCACACCTTTCATCAAAATTACCTGTAAAAACATGCTATACACTTTATAAGGTTTCTGTAAATTATATAAATGGCACAAAGAGATGCTAAATTATTCAGCCATGAAAGGGTAAAAAGAAAAATGATGGGTTGACAACATGGTATAGATGCTGTAAATGATTTAACCTCCTATTATGATAATTCTACACATTTGATTTTATGATTTGGTAGTCCTGAAAAATAGTGGATGGCATGAATTATATTGACCATTTACTTAACAAGAAGCATTTGTTTTATAGGCCTTTTTGTTTTCTCTTATGGAAATTCTGTTGTTAACTTTCAAATTTTACTTCCTTCGATTTCAGGAAGAAGCTAAGAATGTAGGTCAGCTTCGAAATCTTAGGTTGGCAAATTTGCTTGGTTGCTGCTGTGAAGGTGATGAGAGACTGCTAATTGCAGAATATATGCCAAATGAGACTTTGGCAAAGCACTTGTTTCATTGTAAGTATAGTAGAATTAATAATGGTTTGGTCTCCTTGAGTTACCTTTTTTGTGCTTTGCATTCATTCGAATTTACGGCATGGTTAACTCAAAATGTATTCCGCACGGTTAGTGATTTTTAATGAACGAATGAATTCTTTTTTGTCTTTTCTTTTGTCATCGACTCATCGTTCATTTTTATTGTTTGGTGCTTAGTACTTTTTGTTGGTCATTGGCTGAATCATCAGCATAGCCTGTTGTTGCTATTTTTATAACTATCATTGATTCATTGGTTGAGGTAAGATTGTGAAATTCTGGCAGAGTCCTTAGACCTTAATCTGCATGGTTGTGTTATCTACATTGTTAGGAACTCTCACAAACTTCCTACATTTTTAAGTGATGAAAGACTGACATTTGATAATATTTGACGACAAGTTCTTAATTTTTAGGCTAAAATACTATTTTAGTCAATGGACTTTCACATTTGTTCTATTTTGGTCCCTGACTTTCAAAAGTCCAAATTTAGTCCCTGAACTTTGTGTTTTGTTTTATTTTTGTCTCTAAAACTTATAAAAAGTCTAAATTTAGTCTCTGAACTTTGAAAAAAACTTAAAATTGATCCCTATAGTAAATTTAAAGTCAATGTTAATCGAAATTGGTTCAATAATGTTAATAATTTTAATACACTCAAAGATAATATGTGAAGACATTTTTAAAATTTATAGAGGACGATGATAGTTTTCTTATAGAAAAGTAAAACAAATTATATGGACCAATTTTAAGTTTTTTTGAAAGTCCAGGGACCGAAACGGGACAAACCTCAAAATTTAGGGACTAAAATTGGACTTTTGAAAGTTTAGGGTCTAAAATAGAACAAAGCTCAAATTTTAGGTACTAAAACTGGACTTTTGAAAGTTTAGGGACAAAAATTGAACAAAGGTAAAAGTTCAGGGACCAAAATGGTATTTTACCCTAATTTTTATTTGCTTTCCATATGTCTATATCCTCTCCTGTTTTTATTTGCTTTCCATATGTCTATATCCTCTCCTGTTGAATGATAATATAGAGGGTCAATATTTTAAAATGTGAAGTTTAATAAGGTACTTACTCAGGGGATTCACAACCTCTGAAGTGGGCCATGCGGTTAAGAGTGGCCTTATATATTGCTCAAGCTTTGGAGTATTGTACGAGTAAAGGGCGAGCCCTATATCACGATCTCAATGCCTATAGAGTTGTTTTTGATGATGTGAGCATTTTCAATATTGTACAAACTTTTGCCATCCCCTAATTTTTCTGGGGTGATGGACCTGGTGGTTGGTTCTTTGTAAAATGTTTTTATCTTCTCTCAGGATGGAAACCCCAGGCTTTCATGTTTTGGTATGATGAAGAACAGCAGAGATGGAAAAAGTTACAGTACAAATTTGGCATTTTGCCCTCCTGAGTATCTTAAAACAGGTGCACCCTTCGGACATTATTCATTTGCCCTCGTTATTTTGTCGATTCTGTACTATTGTTGTGTTAATAGTCATGACTCATTACATATATATATTGAACGATATGTCGATTCAAGTTTCTTGTTTTGCTGGTTCTAACTTAAAAATATTTCCATAGCTTGATCCTCTTGCATGTGTGACAAATCATGGAAGTTGGCTTGGTTTCTATTGGTATTCATGTGTAACAAATGAAGTGGGAGCCCATACCTCTCTGTATCCTGTTCTCTTTATGTGTCAAATCGCCAAAGGGAGGGTTGTGATAGGATTCGAACTGGAACAAAAAATAATATTGAAATATAGAAATAGCCAATAGGAATACAAGATAAGTCGAGTTTTAGCAGGATTCCACGGAAGAAAAGTGTGTTGTTCTGTCAACAAAGGACTCTTTTCTTCCGTGGAATCCCATCTCTTTTCTTCCGTATAATTCTATTTTATTGAAAATGTCTGTTGGAGTTCCCTTGTTATGTTGCGACAACACTTTTGTAAGGCCTAATGAATCAAGTTGTCTCTCTGAGTTTGAAGTCCGTCTCGTTCGTTTATACCGATTTAGAAGATATGCAAGAAATTGTCTCTGCTGTCTATTGTTGCTTTTATAAGTTTTTTTATGCAGTACTTTATTGGTGATCAAATATTATATCTCATTTAGTGTGACAGATTTAAAATCATCATCTCATCTATCTGTAGGACGAGTTACTCCAGAAAGTGTTATGTACAGCTTTGGCACTCTATTGCTTGACCTCCTCAGCGGCAAACACATCCCACCGAGTCATGTCAGTCTTGTTCTTTTCATATACCTTTTTATCATCCAATGAAATTATTGAAGTCTGTTGACTAAGGCCCCATTTGATAACCATTTGACTATTTCTTTTTAGTTTTTGAAATTTAAGCCTACCGCTACTACTTCAACACATAGTTTGCATTACTTTGATATCTACATCTTACCTGTGTTTTTAAAAATCAAACCAAAATTTAAAAGCTTAAACAAATAGCTTCTAAATACTTGTTTTGGTTTATGAAATTTGGCTATGATTCACATACTTACAGAAAAGAGAAGATTAAACATATGTAGATAATTTCAGTAAATACAAGCTTAAATCTTAAAAATTAAAAACAAAAAAAATCAAATGGTTATCAAATGGTGCTTGATTTATTCATTTTATGCTTATTATCTTCCTAAGCATTCGTGTGTGTATAGATACATTTATCTGGAATAAAAATTGTCATTTTAGAAATGGAAGAATGCTCTGTCTCCTGAATCTGGTATTGCACCAAATGATTGCTCTACTAATGTTTTGTTCTGTAACTTTTAGGCCCTTGACTTAATAAGGGACAAGAATCTTCAAATGCTGACAGATTCTTGTTTGGAAGGACAATTTTCAAACGACGAGGGGACTGAATTGGTGCGACTGGCTTCTCGTTGCTTGCAGTATGAGCAGCGAGAGCGACCTAATCCAAAATTATTAGTTTCTTCTTTAACTCCTCTTCAGCAGGACACCGAGGTAATAGTTTGTTGCCATTTCAGTAGGGAATTTTATATGTCTGCACGGCGATTGTATAAGCTACATCTTTTTATTGTTCAAATTTATAGGTTCTTGACCTCTTTGTTCTGCAGGCTCCCTCTCATGTATTGTTGGGCGTACCGCATGATGCTTCAGATTTACCTCTTACACCACTTGGTGAAGCATGCTTGAGAATGGATTTGACCGCCATTCACGAGATATTGGAAAAAATCAATTACATGGACGACGAGGGTTCGGCAACCGAGGTTTGTTATTGATGACAAATGGTCTCCCATATTGTTCTATTGTTTTTGTTTTGGGATCCACCTCCTCACTACGAGATCGGTATCTTTTTTCTTATTATCAGAAAACTTTTAAATCCTACAGGGGGTGTTTGATTTTTGGTTTTGTGGAGAGCATTTGGAACTCCTCAAAAAAACGACATCCAAACGAGTTATTGCAACCACTCAAAATAATTACTCATTTCGAATAACTCAAAATAACTATTTCTAACCACTCATTTATGCAACTTCTCTACAAATTCACATTCAAACAAGTTATTGGCTGCAACTTCCTTACAAAAATCCACATCCAAACGAGCTATTAACCGCATCTCTACAAAAATCTACATCTTAAAGAGCTATTACTACAATCCAAATTTCTATTCACTCAAAATAACTCATGCAACTACTCATTAAAACACCCCATGGAGTTTCGTAATAAACTTTCCACTTTCAACTGACTGCACGGCTAAGTCTCTTAACATTATGTCAACAAGAACTTAGTATGACCTGATAATCAAGAGGTTATGGGAATCCCCCACCCCCAAGTATTGTCGAATTCAAATTAAGTATCTAATGCTAAAAAGCTTCCAGCATCAATATCTTTCATTATATCAATTAGTGGTACTATTGTTGAGTGTTAGGTTCTTGCTGCTAATTTTGATGGATTCTGGCATGCAGCTTTCTTTCCAGATGTGGACCAACCAGATGCAGGAAACATTGAATTCAAAGAAAAATGGAGATCTTGCTTTTCGGCGTAAGGATTATAGAACTGCAATTGATTGCTATACACAGGTCTGAAATACTTTGTGTTTAAAACTTTCTTTTAGTTTCTTAACGTTCATGCAGCTGGAAATTCAATCCTACAAGGGTGTTTGTTTCGTGCAGCTATTAGAAATGAGCTTTTACAATCACTTTCAAACAACCTCATCTAAATGAACTATTACTTCATGTTCTCTTCTAAAACCACTCATTTCTAATTACTCAAAATAACTCCTCATATAATTATTAATCCAAACACCTCTTACGAATTTAAGACTAATGTGTGTGCTGGATTCATTTTGGTAATAAAGATATAAAAATGAAGCATAGATGAGAATAAAGAGATAGAATGGGGTAGAAGTTAGTGCTATATAGCCCAATGAAATACTACAACTGGTTCAAACAGCTGATTATTTTCAATAGAGGCCACAAACTGCCATAACAGCTTAACATC
Organism: Cyclanthera cordifolia; assembly: GCA_037832605.1. Classification (NCBI taxonomy): domain Eukaryota; kingdom Viridiplantae; phylum Streptophyta; class Magnoliopsida; order Cucurbitales; family Cucurbitaceae; genus Cyclanthera; species Cyclanthera cordifolia. The sequence goes on from JBBMEG010000022.1 coordinate 9,942,921, forward strand.
TGAAGAAAAAAAATCTGAATAAGGTTTAGACATAAATCCTATTAGCCACAAAAAACATGGCCGACCACGGGCTTTCAATTAAGGCAATGCTTCTCAATCTAAGCACGGTATGGGGCTACTACTTGAATCGAGATCTCGGTATGTGATTTTTCGCACATTATACAGAAGGAATTTGTTAGAACCCATGGCTTTTATATTATAATCATTCTTATATAAGATGGAAAACTTTGATGGTGTTTACAACTGAAGATGAGTAAAACTTTTCTGGAAAACCTTATTAGCTAATGTCCATGTGTTATATGTCAAAATGAAGCTTATTGTCGAACTCCAGATTAAAAAAAAGTATTGGAATGAAAGTTTTAGTGATGATATAATCAAATTGTTTTCAACCAACCAACTTATATTTTTAGAGGCTATTAAAAATGAGTTTTTATAATCATTCTATAAAAATTTTATCTAAACGAGTAATTTCTACAATTTTGTAGGTTGGTGATTTACATAACTCAGAACATCTTGAGTTTGAGTTTCTGTCGTACTGTTTCCTCTCTGATTCAATTTAAACTCTACTTGTATGACATTTCTTAAATTTCAAAGTTCACAAGTTACGAGTATAAGTTGATATAATTAAATTTATCCCAACCTACTAGTTTAAGATTTTTGATTAGATAGGTGATTTACGTAATTCAATAATAACATCGATTTGCTCACTTGCAGTTCATTGATGCCGGAGCTGTGCTTTCCCCAACAATGTATGCACGTCGTAGTTTGTCGTATCTAGCATGTGAGAAGCCACAAGAAGCTCTAAATGATGCAATGAAGGCTCAAGTAATATCACCTGTCTGGCATATTGCATCTTATATGCAAGCAACTGCACTTTTTGCACTTGGTAGCGACAATGAGGCCCAAGCAGCCATCAGAGAAGGATTTTCACTTGAAACCAAAACGACTTCCAAATAAATAAATGGTGACCTACTTATGTCTAAATTGTTAGTATTGTGGAAGTTGAGCTTTAACTGCAGACCAGGCATGCCAAAGTCGATCGAACCAACCCCTTCGTTCTCAAATACATCCATTGCAGCATTTTTCTCGTAGCCCCTTTGTTCTCAAATACATCCATTGCAGCGTTTTTCTCGTAGCCCCTAGCTCGGCTCGTGCCGTAGTCAGTTTTCTGATACATGGCAAAGAAAACTAGAGGACTTGGATTAATTTAGTTCTGTAAAGGGCTCAACCTAAAAAATTATAGGGGTTTGATGGGTGTAATATGCTTGTAATTTCTGTATAGTACTGTTGGCTTTTGTCTTATTTCTGCGGCTATATGTAATGTTTGTTTTTTATGGGCAAATATCTTTTGTCAAGACTATACATTCATTCAATGCATATTTTTATAAACGGAAAACACTTCAATTTTTTTTCAAATATCCGTAACTGTTCGGGCCAATTTATGCGCACTTCGACTATTGTCATAGTACGTACTGTTTAACTTTACAATATTTGGATGTTAAAGTAACTCGTAAGAATATTTGAATATATGTACCAAAACATGAAAATAACAAATTACTCACGACGTTTCAAAAACTTGGAAGATAACAAAAAAAAATTATAACAAAAATCGACTCAGAGCGAGAATAAAAAAAATAAAAGAGAAGTAACGATTCATGAAATGAAGAACATGTTTAGCTATGACCAGCAGTGACGGACCAAATGATTGAAAAAAAGTCTCCTCTTTCCATTCCACCCGGTGGTCTCCTCACGTCCACAGTTTGTCATAATTGTGTGATATTTAATCTATTTTTTCAAATATTATGAGGTCTTAAGAGCAAATGGTGTTAAAGCGCAGAAAGGAAACATTATTGGACATTTAGACACAGAAGTAGAATTATACATACATATATATCAATAAGTTAGTCCAATGCAGACCACTTGTTTTTTTGTAAATATTTCCCACCCTTTTATACACACATAACTAACTATTAATGTTAAGAATCATTATAATAAATTATGTACATTTAACTATGGTCATCAGAAAATATCATCAACTGCTGTAGTGGTTGATGGAGACAGTTCATCTTCTTCCTCCAACTCCACCTCCAACTCTGGCTCTCCATAACCAAATTCAGATAACTCGGCAGCAGCGAGAGTCTTCAAATCGACAACCGTCAGCTCGTCAAGGTGCCTCACCACCATGTCAGCAGCCCCAAGTTCATAAACAGGATGCTGGCTTGCAACTGCCACACACTTCATCCGAGCATCATGAGCTGCCTCGACCGTTTGGTTTGAATTCCCAAAAACAATGCACCTCTCCGGAATGAAGTTCAAGAGCTGTGCTGCATAAATGAACATTTCTGGATCAGGTTTCCCCCTATGAACATCCTCAGCAGTTATAACCACATTGAAATCGCCATCAATGCCGACAATTCCCATGGCCGATTCCAGCGTTTCTCTAGAACGAGTCGAAACCAGCGCCATGGGAATTTTGTAATGCATCAACACATTCACAAACTCTTTCGACCCTGCTCTCAATCTGTAAACTCCCCCTTGCAATGCCTGATAGATAGCTTCCTTTCTAGCAGCCATTCTTCTCAACTGTGCAGGATCTCTTGACCAACAAAGGACTTCAGATATAGCTTGTTCATTCTTCATCCCTTCTATTCTTTTGAGAACAAACGCCGGGGGAGGCGATTTTCCTTCTTCCCGAGAAAGAGTTAACCAAGCTTGCTTCTCAATTTGAGGATGGTCCTCAATCAACACACCCTCCCACTCAAAGATGGCACCCAACCAACCACACCCCATTCTTTCTTGTCTAAGCAATGGATTATGTAATGAAGAATTATCTGCCCTGTTTTCTGGTGGCCATAAACCTGGCTTTCTATCAAAACCAGCATCAATATCATAATCCCAATCCTTTGGTATTCTGTCCTCTCTAAATGAATATGCCTCTTTCTTCACCCCTAATGATAAAGCCTTAATTGACAAAACTGCTAATCCATCCACTTTCAATCCAGAAACTATAGAAAAGGAAATCAGCCTCTTACCAACAAATTTGGATGAAGGAAACAAGTTGTTCTTCTTTTTGTAGGACGTGTCCTTAGCACAAGTTCCTCCACATAGCAGCCGACAGCCAAAAAGAGAAGCTGCTGATATCGATTGAACCATCCTAACCAATTGATTTTGCTTCAACCCAACTACAAATTATTTACTCTAGCCAAACTATACAAAATCTACACTTGAAAAAGAAAACCAACCCAACTGGTTTGTTATCAATCAAATTTCAACTTCTCCAAAAAGCAATTTCAATTGAATCATCCAACATTCAGATAAAAAGAACACTACAGATCCCACAAACTGTCGTTAAAGGGAAAAAGAACAGAAAAACAACATAACTTCTTGAAATATGAAAAGTCAAAACCCTTCTTATCAAATCACTGCCACTAACATTCACACCATGGGCAATAACAGAGCAGAATCCACAAACCCAGTATTCCAAAACACCAAAAGGGAACAGGGGAATACGAAACAATCAAAAAGGGATGATGGGTATGGATTAAATCCAAAACACAACGCAACCCTTTAATACAAATCAAGCAAACATCACTCCCAAACATAAACCCATCTGGAAGAAAACAGAGAAGAAATAAGAGAGAAGAAAATCGGAAGAAGAAGGGATTTACCAAGCAGAATCAGGAATTGGATTGCATTGGGAATGAATTGATGATAAGGAGAAAAGGGTTGTTATGATTTAGGGGTAATATTCGAGAACACGAAAGAAAAAGAATCTCTTCTCTCTCTCTCTCTCTCTTGAAGTTTTGTGGTTAATATTCAGAAGAGACGGTAAGGAAAGACAGAACAACACGGTGGCCACCTTCGTGAGGAGACTGGTGGCGCACGCCGACCATGACAACCGGCTGGATGGCCGCGTGTCGGTCACCGTTTCCTTTTTACTTTTGCGTTTTCACCCTCGTTTTTTGTTATATTACGTTTTAGCCACACATTTTCAGATCAGATTAATTTGCACAAGCATTATTGTCACACCCATCTAATTATCGCCCAAATCTCGACTTTAAAATCATGTTTGGCCATTAAACCCAAAAAGGAAAGGAAGATAGAGGGATAAAAGAAGATAAAAATATTGATTTTTTTTAGTACGGAAAAGGAGATTACAAATATCATTTTTTTAGGATCAAACTCGTGATCGTAGTATTGAATTTGATTACCTCCAAAGAATGAAATAAACGTGCTACTAACACCCTGATAAAAATATTGAATTAATAATTTATGAAAATTAAAATGAGATCAATCAAATAATAGGAAGTGATTATTTTCATTTTTATCATATCTTACTAGCTTAACCATACTCCAAGTCCTTATTAAAGGAATTTTTTATGTACTCTTAGAAAAGAGGGATATTGGTAGGTTAGTATATGTTTTCTACCATATGTGAAGTACTCCAAGTTAGTGTTGTTTGGTGTGGTTTTAAGCTTAGGAGCTTTGGCAAAGGCTTAAAGATAACTTTCTATGTTAGTTTGTTGTTTTAGATCTCGACACTAATGAGGGATTGTGGTTTCTTGTAGGCAAAGAAGCTTAAGCAACTTGAATGGCTCGTTTTAGTCTCAGACTCTTTTGCCATCTTTTTATGGCTAAGAGTAAGTGATCCTAATTAGTTGTATAGGCTTATTTGTATTTTTTTTTTCTTACTTGAAATGTTATTGTTGATTATTGTTGCTTCGTTGAATTTAATAGCATGTGATATGTGCGTCATAGGCTAGAATGAGGTTATATGTTGTTTATTGTCTGTTACTTTGGTGAAACTAATAGCATATAATGTGTGTGTCTGGTAGGCTAGAATATGGTTATATGTTGTTTGTTTGTTCGTTTTGCTTCGTTGAAACTAATAGCATGTAATCTGTTACTGGTAGACCAACATATGATTATAAGTTGGTTGTTTGTTCGTTGTTGCTTCGTTGAAACTAAAAGCATACGGTTGGTGTGCTAATATGCTTTAGAATATTACATGGCTATCTGTTGATTCGTTTATGTATTAGGGAGAGCATAGAGTCACATTCTTTGTTGTTATAATTATTCATGTAGATCATACGACTTAGCATGACTTATGTTCGCCATAGGGTGGTTGTGATGGATCATATGATCTATTTCTTGTGTAACATGTCAAGGGGCGACCAATAAAGGTGTAAGGCTAAAAGCAACCAACGACCTCTAACACATATAGGTTAGGACGATGATTTCTATATCGACCCGGAATTGTGGCGAGATTAACTATAGGTTCAATAGTCTGAGCTCAGGAACTTGACATCGGCTAGAAACCTAATCGTCCATTGTTAGGAATTGTGCTCCAAAGGCTTAATATTTTGTAATTTAAGAACAATTATGGACTAGAGGTATTATGATAAGCCTAGTGATTCTGTCATAAACTTTGATTAAGTACTTCGCTAGGATGATCGTACGCTAGTATGATCTTAATCTTGATTTAGTTGTGAACTCTTACTTTATGAAAACGTCATTTGATGAGCATGAGTAAGACCAGCCAAACAACTCTAGGTCAATATGTCTTCCACGTAGGAGATTATTGTAGTGAGTGACTGAGAACGTAACGTCACAAGATGGAATGCACTCCTTATTATTGAGAAAGTAGAAGACTTTTTCTCTTATAAACTTATTCTGGGACTTGAACAAAGGGTACCCACCTCTCACTAGCCCGAGAGAATACTGGTTTATGGTTAGAGGAATCAATGACGCTTAAGAAGAAAGATGTAATTAAATGGGTAGAACAAATTTGTTGTCCTAGTTGTGAATTACGAAGCAACTTGTAAAGAATCATATGAGAGATCATTGATTATATACGTTGACATAACTTGTCCTATAGTGCGAAAAAGTTCAGCACATGCATTTAGTGGAATAAACTCGATGCTTATGAATAGGGATTGGATTCTGAGTCATTTAGCTTTCAATCTATAAGTCCACAGGTTCTCGAGTTAGCACATATTTACTAGTACATCGTTTTAGTTAGAGAGTAAGTTTGAAGTATTCAAATTTACTAATTAATTATGTTAGACATAATTAAAAGAGCACTAGTTTAATTTATTAAACTAAGTTATTAATATATTTGATATATTAATAGGTTAATAATTATCGGATATTATTTAATTAATGAGAATTAATTAATATATTGGATAGATTAATTGTATTAATAGTTATTGGATAATTGTTAAAGAGTGTTGATTAATATATTAGATATATTAATTGACCAATTATTTAATGAGATAAAATAATTTGTTAGATATATTATTTGATTTGTATTTATTAGAAAATATAAATTAAAAAAAACAAACCAACATATGGGATATGTTGGAGAATTCGAAAACCCACTCTCATAAATGGGAAGCAAATTTCGTTCTCTTAGAGGAGAGGTTGAAATTTTCTTATTCTCTATTATAGAAGAAAGGGGAGGAAAATATTTATTAGATAAATATGTTATAGATATTCTCCATTATGTTTTAATATAAGATATTGAAAGATATTATTCTTTCATAGTTTAAATGTCAAAGGCTATAAATAGAGGCTTTTACGATCTCTATTTTCATCATCTCATAGTGAGAATACCCTCTAGAAGGTTAGAACTCTTTCTTCTTAAATTGTCAACTGTCAGACACAATTCTCTCTACTTCTTTTTCTTTAAAAGGTTTCCCACCAAACACTCAATGTTAGCAAGGAGATTCAGTTTAGAAGATTTTAGGAGACTTATCAAGTAGGCAGCCAAAGTTGAAGATCTTACTCAGCAATAAAGACCAGTCAGAATTGATCAGAAGTCATAACTCATGTAAGTTTTTATTACTTCTGACGTGTTTTATTATTGCATTCAACCTATCCCGATATTGATTCCCAATCGTTCATGTGTGTAACCTAGATGAGTGGTTAAGAATGCATACGGTGTAGAAGTGGAAATCTGGCATTTGACAGTTATCCCTTATTGCTAAAGTTGGAGTAGAAACATGTTGGTAGTGAGTAGCTACTTTCATTGACATAGTTACGCACCGTGCCAGTAGGTTAGATAGCTCAAGGCTCAACACCATGTATAAGACCTGATGTGTTTAGGTTGTCCCCACCATGCTGGAAGAAGTCGAGATAGCAAGGGTAACTCCGTTGGATAGCCTTTGCACCTAATCACTTTGTCGTACCTAGGAGAGTTCGAGTAGTGACTTTTCGATTTTTTCGACATCAGCTAGTGAAATTCTTCTACTCGTGCTGTCACAGGGCCATCGTGCCCGGTGACACGAATGCCTAAGAGTTAAAATGTTTCTCTTTATTTGTTTTGGCCTTCAAGGACTTATTGTCATTACGTGTTTGCTTTGGTTTATATGTGAATGCATGCCCCATGCAGGATTCTCTAACTAGGTTTCACGACTCACCCTTCGTTACATATTGGTTGTGGCTTCCATCCGCAAGTGTAGATTTATCAAGACGGTTGACCGAGATAGCTAGGCGAAAAGGGGGGAAAGTCTAGTTGTAGACACATGTCGTGTCCCATTCCTATTTTTGTATAGTTGTTCCCTTTGCATACCTTTGTATTATTTTGAGTTGGAACATGTATTTAGGTTTTTAATCGAGGGCTATTCTTTTTATGGTGATTTGAAAATGTATTTGTGTTGGACGCTTTATGAAGGAAGTCTAAAGAATTTGATATGTCTATGTTCTGTTTATAGATGCGGGTTTTCCATTTTTTAGGGAAAACTATATGCCAATATTTTTTAATGATTTACATGCATTGTTCTGGCACCTCGAGTTAACCTCACGATTAAGGACCAGTTTTTTTTTGGGAAAAAAATTCATGTTTAATGCCTCTCGAATTGAAAAACAAAATCTCCGCGAGGAACTAGATCCTCATCGATTCTCGACATAGAATCCATCTCCAATCCCTGCAAAAATAGTGAATTTCACGGGGATGAGGATTAATTTTTTACACGAAGACGGAGACAAGGAAGGCATTCCCTGACCTCGTCTAGTCTTGTGAGGCCAATTGGATTAAAGTGTCTGATGTTGTGCTTTTTTGATCAAATAGATCAAGGGTGGTCCTAATTGCATTATATCGAGAACAATAATGATAATGAAGAATGGGAAGAATGACACACATTGATTTGAAGTGGAAAACTCTTAAACAAATTAGAATAAAATATCATAGGTAATGATAGAAGAATAACACTATTAAAAACATGATTTACAAACTTTCTCTCTCACAAAGTAGAAACATCCTCTATTATAAGAAGAAAGTCTCTCTATTTTCATCTCACACTTCCTCACTTAGATTTGGGTTATTTTGGAAGATTAATTTTGAAAGATTTTGGGATAGTTTACCAACAGTATGCATAAGGGGGTGATTGAATTTTGAGATTGATGAGAAGAGAGGAAAGAATAGGAAGTAAACGAAGAAGAGGAAATTGAGTGATTTGAGAATTTGAAGTAATTGTTTGGGATTGTTCACATTGACTAGATTCTACGCAGACATTCTCCATCCTTACCGTATTTTGTATCCAATAAAAAGTAAATGTAATAATGTTTTAAAAAGTCATCTTGCTGCTACCCTTGATATTATAATCTCTTATTATAATCTTTTCGTAAGTGATCTCAATAAAGTGTAGGCGTTTCTCACAAAAAAAATTGTGTTAATTGGTCCAAAAAAATCACCTTTTAACTCTAACCGATCCAATCCAATTCTTTACATTCATAGAGTGATGATTCATTGAAGGATCAAAGTCCAAAGAACATTCCCAAATTGCTTGTGGTTGGTGGATTCATTGCTCTACCCTGCACTATTACTGGACTATATAAAGCCAGTCACATTAGGAATTGGCTGAAAATTTGCCAAAGATTGGAAGTAGATAGTAAAGTGATGATACCAAGTAAGGGAGGACATTTCACATTGAAAAAGTGGATAAACTTCTAAGAATTTATTAAATATTATCGGTATTCGATCCAGTACAAGTGAAATTGAGATCCAATTAAAAATGAGTCCACCCAAAAGTGGCTCTATCTTGACAGACATATTGAGGATCCCGCATTGAAAAAGTGGAGACACCTTCGAGTATTTATAAGATAATTGAGCTACATTTTCAATTGTTAGTTAGTTTGAGATTGAAAACCCACTTGCTAATTACCAAGCTTAAGCATTTTTTTTTTTTATCACAATATATCTTAGCAACATATTATATATATATTTTTGCTTGTTTTCATCCCATATAGAAAGAGAATAGAATGTCATTAGCACCAAGGTGTGGACGGGTAAAGAATCGACACGATCGGGGCTTAAGCAAGAACCATAATGTAACACAATTAGGGCTTAAGCAGAAACCAAAATGTCTAGGTTCGAGATCTATGTGGAGATTAATTTTACCGTCAGTCATACTTCCCGCATCTACTCTTACAATATGTTTTGGTGCCACAATCTAGAAGCAGATGTGATGATGGAAGAAGTGGAGATATGAGTGGGTTTGTTTCATACGAGTGAATGTAACACACAGTCCTCATTGGTGTGTGCCACAAAGGCTAGCAAGCCAAAACCACTTCCCGCGAATCATGGAGCGGCTTAAAAGTACTTTTACAAAATATTCCTTACTTACCAACACTTCAAAAAGCTTATTTAGGACTAACATTATTTGCTCAGTTAATTAGATTATATATCATATTATTGAAATTGTGTTTTTCTTGTCTAATGTCTACAAAATATAATACGTCTTCTTTCATAAATATTTATCTTCATATTTTAAATTTCAAGTAAATCATTTTTTATGATATTATACTTTTTAAAATCTGAATTTAGTTTTTAGTTAAATTTTATCGCTTCAGCTTTAATAACTAGAATTTAGACATTATTATTTGATAAAATCTAAAATATAGTTTTTTTGATTCTTAATGCTCACAAATAAAATATGTGGAGCTTATTCATCACTAACATTAGTAATGATGGGTTAACATGAGAGCCCTCATTGTCACTGTCGCACTCCAAAAGCAGGTGATTGTGCGGCAATTACTCCAATCCGACAAACAAGTCAGCCAAACGTAAAGACAAAACGAGTAGTGCAACTTCTATCATAAGTCTCATGAAAAAGTTTTGAAAATACATTTTATCTATGAAATGGTATATGATAAGATACAATAAGGATCACTTCAATTATGTTGCATTCCTCATCTAACTTGGTAGGAAGCGGAAGCTTGAAGTCATACCCTCTAGTATATTTTGACATTTTTTTATGTGGCAAGATTGCACGTCAAAATGATGAAAAGTCATACGAATCCAAAGTAAATAATAACATGAAAAGTAAATCTTAAACTAAGAAAACATGTTAAAAAAAAAAGTCTAAAAATGGATGTAGTCATGTGCAACACGCACTAGATAAGCATGACCGTGATAGTTAGCAGTAACAGTATACTCCTAATTAACAAGAGATTATATAGATTCCCTCCTCCAATTGCTGTAATCTCAAAAAAAATATATGATAAGTTCAATTCGGTTCAACTAATAGATTTAATCTTCAATTAAATTGAAAAAAAAAAATAATTGGGTTGGTTTGAAAAATTCTTTTCATACCCAAAGTCGTTTTCTTTTGGGAAAATGTATTTCGTTTTAATTTGCAACTTTTCTTGTTCGGAGTTGAAAAACGAAATAGAAAAGTTGGTCCATTTGGTTTTGATTAGCAGTAAGACTAAGTTGCAGTAAGGAATCATCCAAAATCTTGACTAATTATTTTGTTTTACTTCATAAATCCACAAAAATAATGTTATTGCAATTTAATTCATTTTAATTTTTTACCATTAACTCAGAAAATAAGCCCACGTAGATACTCTTATTTTTCGAACAAATTATTAGTTTTTTTTTTTTTTTTTTGTATAAGTTGAGTTGGGGACAACAAATTCTACATAGATAACACTACGAAAACTCTAATCATGATCGCTAATGAATTATTAATGTCAATTAAGTTGTGCTCGCTTTAACAATTATTGATTTTTTCAGTTGAAACCTCTAGCATTTTACTCTCTTTCTTTTTTTTTCGGGGAATATACATCAAATAATTTGAGTAATTAAGTTGAATTACAAGTTTAAACTTTAGTTTTAAATTTTATTTCTAATAAATAATTATAAATATATATTTGTACTGATATTTTTAATATATATCTAGTTTATAATCTACTTCCAAATTTGATGTAGATAGTAAATTTAGCATTTCTATTTTAATTTTACATCTCTATTTTAATTAGATTAACTCTTTTAAAATATTTGACGTGTCAAAATATATCAACTTTATAAACGTAAGGATTGTTCTGTTTCAATCCTTAAACCTAACCAAAAAAAAAACACACACACACACAATTTCTCCTTATAACTAATTTTGTTTTCAAAAAATTATTATCTTCTTCTATAAACTCTTAAAATATGTTCGCATTTTGTTTTTTGATTGTATTATAATTATTAACATTGTTGAACCAATTTCGATTAATATCGACTTCAAAATTTTTATAGAGACTATTTTATTAAAAAAAAAATACAAGAACTAAAAATAAACTTTTAGAAATTTAAAATGAAACAAATGTTAAAGTTCATAAATGAAAATTTGATTTTTTGAAAGTTTTAAATAAGGTTAAAATTCAAAATAAAATATTTTATCCTTTAAAATTTAAGAACCTATTACTGTAAAAAGGAACATTATTGAAATGAAGTAACAAATGCAACCATTAAAGTTTTTATAGAGGTTTACTAAATGCATGGACCAAAACTGAGGTTAATCCTAAAATGGCTATTTTTGACTTTCATAGTTAGGAGCATGCTATGTATTGAATACAAGTGTCAATGGGGGGTTGCAATTCAACCTACAACCCTTTTTTTTATACAAACACTTTAGGCCTACAAAAATCTATTTTTGTTTTCACCATTATTACACTTTCTTTTATCATCTATTGTTAACTAGACCAAGTACTATAATTTCATATCACATGACCTAATTCTAACCCTAAATTAATGTATTGCGAGCTGCATGGTCTTCGATGTAAAGGATCATAAATTTTGAGAGTACATAAAGTAGAGTTGAAATAAGGGGGTGTTTGTTTGAGATTTTATGAAGTGTTTATTTTAAGTGTTTAGGTACGAGGAGTTATTAGGAGTGTTTAGAAATTTTTGTATTTATAATTTTCGTTTGTTTGATAGTTTTGGTGGAGTGTTTAGAATCAAATACTTGTTTGTTTCATGGTTTTGGAAAAAGATTTGTATAGGTTGTTTGTTTGTGTGGTGGTTTTGTTGTTGGTTTCGAGGTAATTGTTTGTTTGTATGGTGGTTTTGGTAGAGTGATTGGAATAAAAAATTTGTAGCACTTATTTTGTGCGTTTATGGAGCACTTATTAGAAACATATGGACTTATTTTGTGGGTTTATGAAGGACTTATTTGGGCACTTAAGTGCTCCATTTTTTGGCTTCCCAAACAAACATTTGATAAAACTTAACACCTCCAACTTAATTAAAACTCATAAACAAACGCCTCCAACTTAATTAAAGCATTTCGTAATGATTTGTGGCTCACTTATGACATTAGTAATCGGTGGTCAATGGTTGAATTAAAATATTTACCTTATTGGTTTCAAAAAAAAAAAAAAAAAAACCTTATTGCTCGTTAATGGCTTGGTAATATTTTGCTCATATTTACCTGCCTCCTTTTCTACTCATGCTTGGATGTACTATTGAGAGTTCAAGGTATCATTGATTCATTAATCAAATATTAATTGGAGAATTAAGATTGGAAAGTAATAGACAAATATCTATGAATATAAAAGGCCTATTGAAGTTGATAGTGGTAGGTCATGCTCCAATTCCTAAGCTAAACTACTTTTCTAAGAGCTCTCTATTTTCCTTTATGCATAATTCGATTTTGGTATCGAAGTCCATGTGGTTTACACCACATTAATGTTTTAACTTTTCTTTATTTTGCAGGCACAATGTTTCTGGTAAATTATAAATTTACCATTTATTGGATGACTCAATTTTCGATATCAAAAAAAAAAATGTTAGGTTAAAGAGCCTTTTGTATAAATTAACAACTTAGAAATATACTCCACACCAAAATAATATTAGAAATGTGGCCCTTCATCTCATTAATTTTGTTCATCTAGATAAATTATAAATTTGATGTAAGACAATATAATTTTAATCTTTTGAAAGAAAAAAAAGGTTAGAATTTAATGTCAATGATTTTAAAAGCTAAAATTTAATTTCTATGTTTAGAAGAAAGTCAGAATTTAGTCTATGTAAAGACTCGATTCAGACTCGAGTCTCATCTAGGCCTTTACCATAGATACATGAGTAAAACGACATTTAAACTAGAGAAATGCTGAATAAATACTTTAGAAATCATCCAAATAGTTCGTATGTACAAGTGAAAACAAGGTACCCAGTTCATAAGACAAATTAGTAAGAAAAAATAGTCAATAAACACGTCTCTATAAAATCCGTAAACAGTGCTGAAATAAGTGATGCAATGTAAAGAATAATCAAGACAAGTCCATGGCCCCGCAGCTCCTGATCAGCCATCTTGATAAAGCTCATGTGTACCTGTGGAAGCCCACATAGGAAAGGAGTGAGTTGTTCAACCCAGTAAGGATCCCCAACTTCGGATCAACATAAGCATGAATATGATAAGTGGTTATGAATTCAATATGACACATAGTAAATCAATGAATGGTGGCACCGGGCAACCTTAAATAAGGCTTCTCTTACTCGGTATTAAGATGATTCTTGATTGTAGCCTAGACATCCATGTAACAGGATTTTCCTACTAAGGTCTTGAGATGATTCTTGATGGTAGCATGGGCATCCCATGTAACATGATTCTCCTACCAGGTATGAGCTTGATAATACGACTTGCCTGAGCATCGTTCATTTACCGAATTTGCCTACTAGGTCTTACTATGGAGTAATGAATGTGGGCTCTCATGGAATATTATAATCATGAACAAATGAATGCATCATGCTTACAACAGAATAACATGTGCAACATATATAACATGTTTGTCTAACATGAATTCCTAATACAGTTCATCAAGATATACTAATCATAGCATGACTATTTGACATATAAAATTCACAGTATAGCTAATCAATCATTCAAGGTAAATACCAGTCATATAACACAACTCAAAACAATTCAAGGATTACTCATAAACACCCTAAACATGCTTATAATTACCCTAGGGACCCCAAGTTAAGAATATGTTTCCCTTACCGTAGTTGATAACCACTAAAGATTGCTCCAATGTGCTCAAACCACGGCTTCTAGAAATCTCTCCAACAAGTACTGGCCAAAATATGGTTAAAGAGTTAGAATTAGCACCTATAACCATGAAAATCGGACTCAAAGCATCGAAAACACCCAATTTACCCCATTTGGAAAATATCCTTAGTGACTGGCGGCGACGCGTGGCTGGAAAAGTTGCCAGCGGTGGAGGCGCATGGATCCGACGCATAGGGTAGCAACACAACAAGTTCGGAGCTGACGCGGCACGCTAGGAGTGGCTGTGGCGAGGTTCAGAGCACGGTGGTCAGGGTCGGGTGACAAGGCCTAGTGGAGCGTCGACATAGCGCTGCTCAATTTGTGGCTTTGGTCTGCGACGACGCTGCACGAAAATCCACCCGACAAAAGCTCAAGACGGTGCTGCTGTCTCTGACTCTGTCGGGTACGGAGGCGGCACAACCAATGATTAGGGTCAAGGTTGTCGAAAAAAGCTGAAAAGCACTCTTCAGGTTTAGAAAATGCACTAAAAATTAGAGAGTGCAATGATTATGTCGACGGCTAAGGATGAAACATATATAAAAGAAGCCAACACCCCACTAAATGTAAATAATTAACCATGGGCAAATACTTTTTTGTTTTTTTTTTTCAATCTATTAACTGTTTGATAATTATTTCATTTTTTTTGTTTTGTAATTGTAAAATTGAAATCTACAGGTAATACTTCAACACATACTAAAAAAATAGTTTCAAATTACGTGATTCTGTTTATGAAATTTTGGTTAGAATTCACTTACTTAAATAAGATGAAACATATATAAAGAACATAAGTAAATACAAGTTTAAACTTCAAAAATCAAAAAAACAAAAAGGACTATAAAACAAGATCACATATATATATATATATAAAATTCCTGAAGTATGATGATAGAGTAAAATTGCATTTTAACCTAAAAGGAATAAATGAAAGAGGTTGGAGAAGTGAAATAAATTGTGGAGTATGAAATAGCGCGTATGAACATGAAGAAGAAGAAGCAGCAAGCAGCAAGCAGTAAGCAGTAAGCAGCAGCAGTTGGACAAATCCAGCTATCCACACTACACAACACCAACATAATTTCAAAGCACAAACCATTACTCTCCACTTGCTCTCCAAATCTCAATCTCGCTTTTTATTATTCTTCCCTTTTTCTTTCTGCAACCCTAAATCAAATCTCTATCTCTATCTCTATCTCTATAAGTCAAATCCCCATTCTTCTTTTTCTTTTTCTAAAACAGAAAATCAAACAACGAACCTTCCCCCACCGACACCCTTTTCCTCAATTCCTCTCCCTTTCTCCAATTCATAACCCAACCCATCAATTCAATCTCTCGGAAACAGACCAAAATGGGCAACTGTTTGTTCGCCGGCGACTCTGGGCAGATTCCGCCCAAAATCAGAGTTATCACATCCAACGGCGGGATCATGGAGTTGGGTTCACCGATCACCGTCGGATCCATCGCCGACGAGTTTCCCGGCTACGGAATATTCAAAACCCACGATCTCTTCTGGAATCCACTGCCACACGACGAGGAGTTACTGCCCGGAAACTCCTATTACTTGCTTCCAAGAAACAGGGGAAAAAACAGGGGAGATGTTATCAGGGCGCGTGAGGGACACGTGAGGTCCAACAGCGTGCCGGAGGTGACAGCGACGTCGACGTCGACGGCGACGGCGAAGGTTCCGTACAGAATGTCGTTTGATTACCAGGGGGTGTTGAGGAGGTCGCAAACAGAGGTTTTTTCGAGGTGCGGTGAGAAGAATGGGGTTTGGAAGGTGAAATTGGTGATAAGTCCGAAGAAATTGGTGGAGATTTTGGAGGAGGAAGATCACACGCAGGAGTTGATTGAGAGTGTTAGAACTGTGGCCAAATGTGGAAGCAGCAACAGCACGAGCAGTAGCTTCTCGTCGTCGTCCATGGCGTTTTCCGATCACTGGAGTTTGTCGACACCGGCCACCGCCAATGCTACTCCGAGTTCTTCTTCTAAAACATGCGCATTTATGGAGTTTTAACAGTACATATCAAGTTTTTCTTTTCCATTTGGGTTTGGTTTCTCTGTTTTGTTTAGTTCTTAGTTTTGAAGAGATCTGTTTGAACAGAGGATAGAGAATTACAGACGGTGACTTCAAATTGGTGACTTCGTTTCTTCTTGTTTGGTTCAACAACATTTCATTTGGGGACGACATTTGGTTACTCGATAACTTTAGAGTTATGTCCACTTTAAGTTTAAATTGGTGAATTAATGTATGCTTCTTTTTCTTTTTGCAATTAATTATTTAATAGATGATATATATATATATATATATATATATATATAT
>JBBMEG010000022.1:9963009-9999524 GCA_037832605.1 Cyclanthera cordifolia
TATACAAGGTTAGATATCATGTTCAATATAATAAACGTCAAGAAGTAAAATACCTTTAACCATTCATCGTAGGTGTCCTTCTTCATTTCCACATACTTCCTGTCTTCGTTCCATCCAAAGTCACTTCCTGCGGAGCCTAACATCTCCTTGATGCCTTGATATTGTTTCTTGAATGCTCTAACTTTACACTCAATACTACCAGTATTTATTCTTGTGTTGGGTGATTTCTCTTGCATGTGCATAAGCAATGCGTTGAGGTACCCGGGTTTGAATGTGTCACTAGGTGTTGTGAGATGTTTTGCCTCTAAGCCCACCATGCCTTCGATTAAATAAGCATCATCGACTGGTGTCTTGAAATGTTCTATTCGGGTCTGACATTGCACTGTAATAGGTAAACAATATTAATACAATTATGAAGCCTGAATAGTAGAACTTCTAAACGAAGGATTGTAAACAATTTTTATGTATATTGACGTACAGTTAATGATATTTTGTAGTCATATGCATTCATTTGAAGTTCGACAAAATGTTATATTAAGTATTTAAGCGGGGAATCACCAAGCAGAAAACATTTGCTCGGCGAGCATTTCTCGAAACTAACTCCACTCATCGGTCACCTCTATTAAATCTATATTATCTGACTCGATACATTCTCCTTGTGAAGCAGTGGAAACTATAGCCTGATCATCGATTTCATCAAGCGAACCTTCCCTCATCTCTCTTATGATGAGGTTATCAATGTAGCTTGTAGCCATAATAATGTGACTTTTCGTTTCTACGTCGTAGTTTCCCTTCTTTCGTAGTATTGCCCAGGTTCCCTTCAGTCTACCAAATGCTCTCTCAATTATATTGTGTGCCGAAGAATGTCTCCTATTATATAATTCTTTCGCTGTCTTTGAAGCATTAACATCGCCCCTCCAATCAGCTAAGTGATATCTTTCTCCTCTATACGGTGTAAGAAATCTTTCCGCATTTGCATAACCCACATCACATAGGTAATAAAACCCTGTCGGCCGATAAACGTGTATTAAAAGGGATTATCTTAAACTTCGAGTGTGTTGTAGTTAGGAATGATATTATTCTTTATTACCGCGGGGCAGTTTCAAGCCGCCCGTTGTGATAGAGAATCTCATAGTACTCGAGAATCCGCTGTTGAGCCCTCGAATCCCGCGAATATGAAAATAAATTCTCCGGGTGGGAGAACAAACACCTAGAACATTTGTTGCCATAGGACCTTTCCTCGTTCGGTATCAAGGTTGGTCAACGGTCGGCACCTTAACATCGATGTAAGTGCCATTTAATGCACCGAGACAATTCAACAAAAGTATACCAGTCAGACTCGGTCTTATTGTTAAAAAGTTAGTACGTATATCATTATTTACCTCGAACCACTTCCATCGATAGTCGTTGCTCTGCCTCGTTATAGGTTCTATTTTTTTAACAGCTCTTCATGACACTGTAAATTGCTACTAGCACTTCATGGAAATGTCGTGAAACTGTTTTCCACGACTGCGCCAACTGGGTTCGAACGGTCCGATTTTTGACATCGTGCGTACAAATGTATAAAAACATTGCAACCATCTCAGGTAATCCAACGCACCTAGTAGGCCTTAGGCCACCCCTCGTACTTAATAGTGCACATAGTTTGTTAAATGTTGCTATATTCAATCTAGTAAGCTCTCGACACGATCTATCATTCTTAGTTATCAGATGGAAGCAATTCATACTTCTCATCGTGTGTCTCCATATTGCTGGCTCAGGTTCTTCCTTCTCGTCCTCATTATCACCATACTCATCTAGCAATGTAATAAGACCAACAAATTGTTGGCTACTGTCTTCGATTAAGTTTAGGGTTTCAAGAGCTCCTACGTTTTCGGTATCTTCTTTGTTTGACGACATGTTACTACTTTCGTTTCAAAGCGCCTATATCAATGAATACCACATAAACCATATATGTTACTTTGAAACTAATATCATACATATACTATTTTAAGGTAAGTTGACTATAGGTTTGATCTTTTAGCTAAGGTCGTTACTAAAGTTCTTAATATTTTAAAGTTGTTCATGTCTTTAATATTGTTAGATTTTAGAGGAAAGTTGATTACAAAAGTTGAATAGTATTTACATTTTTTAACTAGGTTGATTACAAAAGTTCATATAATGCTCAACTTCATGTTAAGTTAACTTCAAATTACAAAGTTCATATCATGATTAAATAATCTTGAAATGGTCGTAAGTTTCTAAAAACTTGCATATTGTACTTCGAAATAAGATGGAATGAAGTTTATTAATTAACTAAATTGGTTACTAAGGTTTGTAAAATTAGAAAGTACATAAACTACTTCTTAACAACTTGATTATAAAGTTCATTTTTACAATGTTCATATAATGATTAACTTATCTTCATGTTCACTAAACTTCAAATTACAAAGTTTATATCATGATTAACTTATCTTCAAACCATCATAAATTTCTTAAAACTTGTATATTATACTTCGAAATAAGATGGAATGAAATTGATTGTTTAACTGAATTGGTTACTATGTTTCATAAAATACTTTTCAAATGATCAATTACTTTTTTAAAACCTACAAACTTAAAAATACAACTTTGTAAGAAAATGAAATTCGGTTTGATTTTTGTAGAACATTGGTTACTAAAGTTCAACAAATTTAAAAGTCTAGTTTTACAACTTCAATATACTTTGATTAAAAGTTAATTATACTTCATTACTCAACTATGTTCATAGAATGATATACTCATTTGCAAATCTTCGTTACTTATTTGCAAATCTTCATTAATAGTTCACTTTTTGATCATTCTTCATATAATGATAAATTCAGTAAGTTATCAAAGTTCAGTAAGTTAAGTTCAGTAAGTTAAATTCGCTAAGTTATCAAAAATCAACTAAGTTATGAAAGTTCACTTTTTAACTAAAGTTCACTAAGTTATCAAAATGCATAAATTCACAACTTCTTCGTACAATAATAAGTAGAAGTATATAGTAAAAATCTGGTAAATATTTCAAGTACGTCTAAGTGCATGCAAATATGTAAAATATGCCAAAAATGTGAAATACATGGAATTCAAAGTCCATACGTCCATTGAAACGATAACAGAGGTCCATAAGTTCATACAAGCATTATGTCAAAGTACAAGGACATGACTTCAAGAAAATAAGACAAAAAAAATATTATATCAATTACAAACAAATACGAAAGTCTAAAAACCTACCTTCAATTTCAGTTACACAGTTGTTCACAATCGATTGAAGCACCTACGATCCTCCTACTAAGATGAGTGTCTTACCTACAAAACAAATTGTGTTAGTAATGAACACCGAAAATTGAAATATGAATGAAGAATAAAGAGTAAAGATGAGAGAATGAAGAACTTACACAAAGTATAATTGAAAGCTTGACATTCAAACCAACGAACCATACATTTTATAACACAATGTGCATTGAATAAGACCAACCAACATATTCAATATGCTGGATAAAAGTTTTATCAATCCGAAAATAAGAGAATGAATGTTCAAAATTAATTGGGTAGATAAAAATCTAATCAAGTACACTTTGTAGGATATAGTCAAGTACACTTTGTAGGATATGGTAGATATCAAGCATTAATGACCTTAGGTTTTAGGATATTTCATATCAAAATAAAACCAGCATAACAAGAACTTGTAAAACTAACTAGCCTCACGATTGTTTAACCAGCCTCATAAGTGTAAAAACAACAAATTCAGTCAATATCATATTCAGTGAACATGGCCAAAATCATATGTACACCAAGATGCAACATTACGTTCATCAGCACACATACGAATCTAGCACAAATGTTAAAGAATATATTCTGGAAATGAGTATCAGTAAATCATCACAGGCCAGGAACATAAAATTATCAAAACAGAATGCATCATTGACTGGTTTTTAAAAAGCAAACAATCAACATCATTGGCAATTATAGAATACACAATCAGCTATAGCATGCTGGTTTTAAGTCAATCAGAAGCAAGAACAATTAAACATCATCGACCATAAGAGAAGAGAAAAGAGTAACCTTGAAGTTGTAGACAATGGTATAAACATGAGTTTCATTGAAGGTTTACCTCAATGAAACTAGGAATTCCCTTCATCAGTACAACCTAAACAGAAACAAATCAAAAATCGAATGAATGGAATAACTAGAATAGCGAATACGGAAATTTACCTCTATATGTCGGCTTCGATAACCAAAGGTTATAGGCAACAGTATGAGCATATCATTCTTTTCAAGTTTAACCTCGAAGAATGATACACATCAATACACTTTCACCAATATAACCTAATGTTAGAAGCAAAAAGTTAGTTTTCAAAACAGTGACGATATGAAATACAAAGACAAACATAACGAGGGAGAAAGCAAATGTAAAAGGAAAAGAAGGGGAAATCGTATAGAAATCATAGGGAAATCGAAATAGAAGCAAACAGAAGCGAAACCCTAACTCACCATGTTTAAGAAACCATGAATATGGACATGCAATCGAAAACATAGAGAAATCATAGGGAAATCGATATAGAAACAAAAAGAGGCCAAACTCTAACTCACCATGTTTAAGAAACCAACAGATATGGACATGCAATTTGAAAACAGAGAGAAATCGTAGGAAAATTGATAGAGAAACAAAAAGAGACCAAACTCTAACTCACCATGTTTAAGAAACCAACAGATATGGACATGCAATTCAAAAATATAGAGAAAGCAGAGAGAAATCGCAGAGAAATCATAAGGAAATCGATATAGAAGCAAACATAGGCGAAACCCTAACTCACCATGTTTAAGAAACCAAGAGATATTGACATGCAAATCGAAAACAGAGAGAAAACCGACAGAAAATCGTAGAGAAACACAGGGAAATCGAAATAGAAGCAAACTGAAGTGAAACCCTAACTCACAATTTTTAAAAAATCGGTACATATGAACATGCAAATCGAAACCAGAGAGAAAACGTAGACAAATCGAAGACAAATCTTACAACAATAGAACAGAAATCGTAAGAGGAAACAAAAAATGAAACCTTAACTCACCGATTTTAAGAAACTGGAGAGAAATCCTTCAGAAATAGCGGGACAACTCATCGAAAACTAGAGAAGCAACTCAAAGTTTTAAGAAACTGTGAACAATTGGGAGAAAAAATGCAAAGAAATCGAAGAAATCATCGAAAACCAGAGAGAAAACGAGAGAAACCCCACCAAATGGAAGAGACGAAAGAGAGCGAAGGAGTAGGTGGAAGGTCACGTGAAGTGCGCGAGTAAGTGGACTCCATCCCCACGAGTAAGTGGACTCCGCGTCGGGTTGTGATGTTTTTTATTAACCAGGCGGCCCAAACGCCGGGTAATTTCACTTCCCGGCCCAACCCGGCGGGACAAACAGGCCCTTAGGGTGTGTATATATATATATAACTAAAAAAAGTAAGAGGGAGGTGTTTAAACGTCAGTGTGGGATAGTTCTTGTCCACTGAGTTATAAAGGTTTAGTTGAAAGTTTTGGTCCCTAGACTTTCAAATTGGTTTCATTTTGGTCCATGAATTAACAAATGTTCAATTTTAGTCTTAAATTTTCGAAATAAATTAAATTTAGTACTTATTTGAAAAAAAAAATTGTTAAGTTTTATTTAGAAATTAACCATATTTCTTTGAAAATTTAAGAATTATGTTTACATATTTTCTTTATTTATATTAAAATTATTGCCCTCACGCAGGATCGAACTACGGACCTTCAGTTTACAAGACTAACGCTCTACCACTGAGCTATAAAGGCTTCGTTGAAAGTTTTGGTCCCTAGGCTTTCAAATTTGTTTCATTTTGGTCCCTAAATGATCAAATGTTCAATGTTAGTCCCTAAGCTTTCAAAATAAATTAAATCCTTTGTTAAATTTTAGGGACTAAAATAGAATTTTTTTTGAAAGTCGAGTGGCTAAAATTAGACATTTGAAAGTTTATGAACCAAAATGGTATTTTAACCTAAAAATTATTATTTTCTTAAATTAC
Source organism: Cyclanthera cordifolia (assembly GCA_037832605.1). NCBI lineage: Eukaryota > Viridiplantae > Streptophyta > Magnoliopsida > Cucurbitales > Cucurbitaceae > Cyclanthera > Cyclanthera cordifolia. Next base: position 9,969,044 of record JBBMEG010000022.1, read on the forward strand.
ACATCTATTATTTAAATGTACACTTTTTTTTTAATATGGAATGTAAAATTTTTGCCCTCACGCAGGATTGAACTACGGACCTTCAATTTACAAGACTGACACTCTACCACTGAGCTATAAAGGCTTAATTGAAAGTTTTGGTCCCTAGACTTTCAAATTTGTTTCATTTTGATCCTTGAATTATCAAATGCTCAATTTTAGTCCCTATACTTTCAAAATAAATAAAATTTAGTCCTTAGTTGAAATTGTTTTGTTAAGTTGTATTTACAAATTAACCATATTTCTTTTTAAATTTAAGAAATATGTTCACATATTTTCTTTATTTATATTAAAATTATTAACATTGTTGAACCAATTTTAAAAAATATCAACTTCAAATTTATTATAGGGACCAATTTTAAATATTTGTTAAATTTTAGGGACTAAAATGTAATTTTTTTGAAAGTCGAGAGACTAAAATTGGGCATCTGAAATTCTAGGGACCAAAATGATATTTTAATCCAAAGTTATTATTTTCTTAAATTACGCATCTATTATTTAAATGTACCTTTGTAAGTCTTTCGATATAATATATATGAAAATTATTTTAATATGGAATGTAGAATTGGACCTTCAGTTTAGAAGACTTACACTCTACCACTAAACTATAAAGGCTTTGTTGAAAGATATCTTATTGTTCAACTATATATTATTTAAGCTTCAATAACCCATCAAAACTTTTAATTATTAATTATTATTTTTTTAAATTAATTTATATATCAATCGAATATGAAATTGGATTTGTATGTCAAATAACATCTTAAAGTTTAATTTATGTGGGTTTTGGGCTATTTATATGCATACTTACAAGAGAAGTTAGTTTTAGTATTTAAATGATAAGTTATTTTTTACGATTAGAAATAATGATTACAGTAATAACTTGTTTAGATGTAGATTTCTATAGAATAATTGCATCCAGTAACTCGTTTGGATGTTGGTTTCTATGAATGAGTTATACTAATAGTTCGTTTGGATGTAGATTTTAACATAGAAATTTTTAACAATAGCTTGTTTGGATGTATATTTTGCAAAAGAGTTTTAGGTAATAGCTTGTTTGGATGTGGATTTTGGTTGAGAAGTTGTATGCGTACTTTTTAAAATTTTATCTATATGTACAATTTTTATATTAAAAATTATGTTTTTTTAAGGATTAAAAATTAGGTTTCATTTGTACATAATATCTCATTTTCATTAATATTTGTCACTTTGTCTATTCTAATTATTTGTTTGGAAGTTTTTTTTAAAAAATATCCAATTTACTTAAATAGTGTTACATTTTTGGAGATTTTTCATGTATAGCAAAAAAAAAAAAAGTTTGTATAGAAAAATTCAGCATTTTTTTCCTATATATCAGAAAAATGGGTCGTTTATGTAAAATAGCTTCAATTATTTCAGCTGATAACTTTCAATAAGTAGTTTAACTTCACTTAGTAACCTTCAATCAGTAGTTCAGCTGATAGTTTTCAATCAGGAGTTTAACTGATAGTCTTCAATCAGGAGTTCAACTGATAGACTCAATTAGTTCGTTGATTGATTCAATCAGTCCACTAACAATCTTCAATCGTTTTGCTGAAAAGAGGGGTAAAATTAGAATTTTTAAAAAACGAATGAAAATATGTTGTGTAGGATTTTTTTTTAATGCTATCATTAAAATAGATGAATGAAAAGTTGTTATGCGGGGTAATTTCCCTAAATTTTGTAATTTGAAATGTAATCCATTATTTAATATTTATCAGTTGAATAATTATTATCAATTTATTGGGGTTGTTCCTATGTTAGATTATTATTGGCTCAAGCATTATTTTGATCAAATTTTCTTTCAAATTAGTCATAGTTTTTTCAAACAACTTAATCGAGATATTATTAAATATAGTTTCGAATAAAGTTAGCTTCAAACTTATTAGACAAATCAATTTACATCGATTAAGTGAGAATATGTGAGAATAATTTTGTAGCATGCCTGAGTATTATGTGAGAATAATTACCTTCCAGGTCTTTAGTAAGTAAATATGATTGTTTGAGTATCACATGTTATTAGATTAACTACCAGATCTTATGATAATGCATTAACAGTAGATCAAAACAAAACATCATACTATCAGTTATAAAAGTTTAGCATGCTTACATAGCTGAAACATTAAGCATAACACTTAACAGGTTTACCTAATATGAATTCATAGTACAACTTAATAACTACAAGTCAATTTAACAAGGCATCCAATCAGTAAGCAAATATTGTTCATATCAATCCATCATTAATCAACATCACAAACGAGCTAGCTTAACCCCTAATCATACTCATAAATAAACCACAAGACCTAAACTAGAGCAACATGTCCCTTACCTTGGACGAAATCCACCAAATTAGCCTAAGAATTCCAAAATTGTAGCTCCTAAAGGGTTCCCCGACAAACACTAAAAATTTTCTCCAGCGAATGGCTACAACGCTTGGTTGAAAAATTCACCAGCGCGTGAAACATATGCGCAGAGGATAGACTACAGGTTTGGGAGTGATGTGGCACGCTGAGAATGGTTGAAATCTAGTTAGGAGTGTGTTGACAGGTTCGAGAGGCGGAGCAGGCTCGGGTGACATAGCGTGAGGCTCGGAGTGGCCTACAGAACTACAGCGACGAGCCCTAATAGTATAGCAACATGCGACTCTCTCGGAGTAAATGGTGGAGTTGAAGGTGAGGCCCGACAACGTTGAGAACAAGGTTGTCGGTGGCACGATAAACAAAGCTTGGTGATTGGAAGGATCTCCTTCAAAAATCAGATTAAAAATGTGGTGCTTCCTGGCTTTCGGTCGCTGGCGGCTGCACATAGTTTGATACTGCTTTTGACAGTTATCAGCAACGGTAATTATAATGTAATGATGCTACCATAAATTGCAAAAAAAGAGAACGTTTTTTGTCTGGTGGCTTATAATTGGCGAATAATGACCTAGTGATGCGTTTTGTCCTTTTATATGAGTCCAAAACCGTCTGCAAATTTACCAAAATTCCCTTAGGGTTAAAATCAATATTTTAAATCATTTTTCTAAATTTCAACTTTACCCTTTACGGGATATGACTCATTTAAGTCCTCCCAATTCAAAAACAAATTTAAAATACATTCTCGGGAGTTCCGTAAGTCCAAAACTAGCCTTTAACTATCAATGGCTGAAATTTTGGGTTGTTACATTGGATACATTAATTGATCATTTATTTATTATAATATATTGGATAAATTATGGAATTGGCATTTATTGGATAAATTTCAATTAAAAATAAATAAAACAATATATGAGATATATAAGTGAATTTCAAAATTCATTTCCTTTGATAATGAGAAGAGAAAATATATCTCTCTTAAGGGGGATGATTTTCAAATTTCACATAGATAAGAAACGGGAAGAATATATTGTTTTTTCTTATATGTTTAGGTCTTGGATATTAAATGATACTATATTTTTCTTATTTAAATGATCCACTCTCTACTATAAATAAGAGGCCTAGGAAGTGTTCATTCTCATTTCACTTAGTTTCAGAGTAATCCATCTTAAATAGAGAAACTCTTCTAAAATCTGAAATCTCTCCTTCTCCTTTATAGCCAGAACTCTGACAAAGTTATCTCAACTCCATTCTCTACAGGCTTCCCGCCCAATACTTAGTGTAGCAAAGAAGCCATAGCGTGGAAGACAAGAGGAGATTGCTCATGATCATTTAGGGGAATAGTCGATTCTACTCAACAAAAAAACTTTCCATAATTAATCAGAGACATCAGTCAATATGAGTATTAACAATAAGTCAATCACCAAAAGGTATTGCATATAGATTAATTGGATTAATCATTGTGAAATTTTTTGTTAACACACTCTTCTATTGCGTTAAATACATGCTCTTACTCTCTAGTCCGAACAATGGGGGGGGGGGGGGGGGTTGGGTTTCCGCAATCTTGACTCTTTTAATCAGGCATTATCAACGAAGTAAAGTTGGAGAATCATTCGTAATTCGAACATTATTCTTAGTAGGATTCTCAAATGTAAGTATTTTAAAGATGGCGATTTCTTGCGTGCTTCATTGGACAACTCCCCTTCTTTGGCTTGGAGGAGTAGTTCATGGGGAAGAGAGTTATTTGCTTATGAGCATATGGAAGGTTGGAAATTGTCGAAGAATTGTGATTAGTAGGAACCCTTGGATAAATGAAGATGATAGTTCTTTACCTTTGAGTGTTAAGGATCCTTAGTGTGAGCTAAGAGTAGCTATTTTGATTGATTCAAATAATAGGTGGGATCAGGCCAAAGTTTACGCAATTTTCTTTCGATAGAAGGATGATAGGATTTTGGGGATTTCGTTGGGGCTAGTGGATAGGGGATGGAATTATTTGGAATTGGAGCAAGAACGAGATTTCTAGTGTCAAAAGTGCCTATCATTTAGCCATAAATTTTGCTGAGGTGAAAGCAACATCCTCCTCATAAAGTAACATGTCTGTTCATCTTTGAAGATCCTTTTAGAAGGTTGAGGTGAACCTTAAAGTCAAGATTGGAGCATGAAGCATCTTGAAAGTTTTGATTCCTTCCAAAATAATATCCAATCTAGAGGTGTTGATATTACTGACCGTTGTGTTCTGTGCGAAAAGCAAAAAGAAATTTATATCCATGTGATCAAGAATTATAAATTTGCTATTCGAGCTTGACAATTTCCCATACCATATTTTTCTAGGAACATGGATTTGTTGGATTTTTATGAAGCTGGGGAGAATCCAAAGTTGTTCATGTTGTGCTTGAGGAGTTCGGTTGCTTGAATGTCGTGGACAGTTTGGTTGTTTGAATATATTAGTGGTTTTCAAAAAAAGAAAAAAAAAATAAATAAATAAATAAAAGCCATTTAAATAATTTAGCCCAAGGGCATAAGTAAATGATTCTTTATCCTTCGTCTTAGGGCTGTATGTGATTTGTACCGTGAGTCGCCGTAAACACCGCAGCCAGTGTGTGGTGTTGGTCTGTTGTGTTTTTCGACTGCCGACTTTGATCTCCGTTCAGCAGTGGTGAACGACGGTGAGTGGTCTTCGTCTAGAGGCCGTAGACGCTGAATGTGTTTGTGATTCAGAGAGGAAATCCCGGCGAGGGCCTTTCGGTTTGGAGGCTGGAAACGCCGCGAATCTGTTTCTCCGGCGTGTTTTTTTTTTTACCTGTGATTTAAGACGTCTGGTGTAGCTTCTGTACAATGTTTTCGATGGAGATGATTACCCAGTGGATATTCTTTTGAAGCTGAAGTCGCTTGAGATTTGAGTTGCTTGTTCTAGCATAAATTTTAAACTTCAGTTCTTGACATGGCGAAGAAGAAGGGAAAGAGGAAGGCAGGAACATCTAACCCGACATCCGGTTCTCATGATTCCATCACCCTCAGACAGGAAATTACTGGGAAAATCCAACCCAAAGTTTCTAACAATGTCAAAAATTATTTGAACCACTTGGAAAACTTAGCAACTTGGGCCAGTGGGCAAGCCTCCATTCCTTCATTGGCTGCTTTCTTTGGGCAGCGCCTTGCTGCTGCAGCGGAGTCTTCGGCAGCAGCTCCAGACCCTTCTCTATTTCTCTGCCAGAGGTTCGTATGTCCAATTTTATCATATTTGAGGATGGCAAGTTTGTATTTAGTTTTTCTGGTTATTAGTTTTGATTGACACTAATCAATTTGGAACACATTATTTTTACTCTCTTTTTTTGGTTATTTTGGGTTTTCTCATTGATCTTTGTAGTGTTTAACTACTATATTCCATTTGTAATTAATACTAATTAGGGCTGGTGGGTGTAATTTCTTCAACTAACATTTATTTTTTGATATTTGTGATTGTCTGGGTTTTGAAAGAATTCTCGGATTGGGTTATGACATACTTGGGTTATGAAAAAATTCTCTTCTTTGTCATATCATTTTTTTTTTGGAAGGTTGGCATATCATTTAATTGAAGTTCATAATCCAAGTGTTTGCATAGATCTCACAGGACGAGCCCGAACATTTTTAATATTAGTTACAAATTAGTTATTCTTTTTATGCTTATCAAAACACTTGTCATTATATTATTACATATACATGGAGAAAACTTATTGACTTTTAATTACATACACGAACCAAGAGGCATTAGATTCAAACCATGTAGCTGTTCCATGTCAAATATTGCAAACCATCTTTCTTGGATCAAAATGTGCTTTCTTGCACCTGTGATACTGATGAACACTAAGTGAGTCTAACTACTTGTTTTAAAGACTCTTGTTATGTCACATTTGAATATTGTCTTGGAATTTTATTTGAATTTTCTCTGGCTATGAAACTGGGCAGTCTAACCAGTTCCGTTCTATTGCTTTCAGGTGTGAAACAGTTCTTCAACCTGGATCTAACTGCTCTATACGAATAGAGAAGAATAATGCCAAGAGACGTCGGAAACATAACAAATGTAGTAATTTGACACAGAACAGTGTGGTGTATCATTGCCACTACTGCTCATACAGGAACATAAAGAAAGGAACTCCTAAAGGCCACATGAGAACACTTTATGAAACAGAGTTTGGAAGTAAGGTGAAATTTATGGATGTCAAGGATGGTAAAAAATGTGAGACTGCTTTGGAAATGACAACAAAGACTCTTACCATTGATTCTTCTAAAACTCCTTCTAAAACAAGGGACATTCTTACTAATGATGCTCTTGAAATTCCTCCTACAACTACAAATATCCTTAAGAATGTTGCTTCTTTAATTCCTCCCGACATTCCCGCTGTTGATAGCCTTGCAATCCGGCCTCTTAGAATGGATGACATTCTTACCAATGATGCTTCTGCAACTCTTCACATGAGTGTAACGTCTCTACCGAAATCACCGAACATATCATTTGAGAAACCATTTGGGCCTGAAACTAGTTTTGCGCCGACAGGCGTTAAGAAGAAAGATTTAGACATTATTCCTATTGTTGATGCTCCTGCAACTCCTTTGACTACGCTTGGAATGACTCTATTGAGTTCAAATAAGAGAAAGAGGAAGAAACCGTCATTGAAGAATTCAATGGTACCTGAAAGTAGCTCTGCTCCTATAGCAGATGGGGATAAAACTGAAGGCACATCCAAAAGTAAGCGTAAGAAAAAATCATGGACAAGTTTGAAGGAAATTGCTCGAAAAAATGAACAGGGTGGTAAACAGAATGGGGCTGAATTGATAGTTCCATTTTCCTTACAAGGCACTTTTTGAAGACGAAAGGCATGTATTGTAGGTGATCTTTATTGGTGTTGATTGTGTAGATCTTATTTTTGTACCAAAACTATAAAATGAATAATTTATTTTATTTACACCTTCTTTAGCATTTGAAGTTGATGTGAAGGATTCTCTCGCCATAGCTAAGAGCTTCACCTCTCTCTTTTCTTTCGTTTGCTTGCCTCTCTCTAAGGTCTCAATAGTTTTTGCATCTTGTTTCTTTATGCCCCATTTTCATTTTGAAGTGAGTTATACTTTTTTTTTTTTTTCTGCTTGATTTCCAAGAAAAAAAAGTTAATTATTCTAATAATCTCTTCTTTCTATTTCCTTGACGTGCCATACATAGTGCAATTGCATATTGTCCCATTATCAGGATGAAAATTGAAGAACTTTGTGATCTACCACCTATACTCGGGTTTATGAACGGAGACGAATTTAGTTGGTGGGTGTAACTGTATTTCGATTTCTTAAGCTGTTAGGATGTAACTGAATTACTAACATGTAGTCTGTATAATACTAAAGCAGTATTTTGTAAAAGGGATGAAAAAAGACATACCAAGAAGTTGTTAGTAAAGTGATTGGCTGTGGAGTTTCTTCTTAATTTCTCTTCTTCTTTCTTTCGTTGTCTGTGGTCCTATCATTTGTGGTATTAGAGCACCTTGAATGTTGTTCGCGGTTTGAATTAGGTTTGAGCGATGACGACAAGGATGGAAAGTCGTGTAGAACTGGTTGAACAGAAAGTAATCGAGATTCAGGGAGTTACAGAGAAGGAGGCATTCTTGCAGAGGGAGGCAATACGCGGGGAGATTGATTTGGCAATGGCAAAGCGACTTCCTGATGTGATTTCGAAGGGAGTTCAGTAGGCCTTGAAACAATTGGAGGTCGATAGCAGTAGGACTTCGACGCTGACGACGAAGGGTAAGGAACCAACGACGAGGGTTTCAACAGGAGAAAAGATGAAGATTGAATCAAATCTTGAACGCGTGTTAGCTCCTGTCTTCGATTTGCGATTGCGAAAATTTGAAGTACCTATTTTTGGGGGCCATCATCCTCAAGATTGGATTCAGCTAGTAGAATGGTATTTTTCAATCAATAAATTGTCTGAATCGGAGAAATTGGAGGGGGGGGGGGGCGATTCTTTGCACCGAAGGAGTGGTGCTTAGGTGGTTTAATTGGCGAACAAGCGAAGTATGATTCAAAGTTGGGTTGAATTCCAGACAGCGCTGGTACGTCGATTTCTTCCTTCAGAAGTCGGGTCCATCCATGAGAGATTTTTTGCTTTTAAGAAGGAAAACACAGTGAAGGAATATAGAGCTTCTTTTGAAGATTTATCGTCTACATTAACATTGGATGAAGAAACATTAGAGGGCAAATTTATTGAGGGCTTGAAGGATGATATAAAGATTGAACTACGGTTGGCCCCAACTACTGGCTTGATATCAATAATGGAGTATGCCCAGAAATTGGAGGTAAAACAAGAAATTGGAGGTAAAACAAGTACATTTCAAAATGAAGCATGGTCAAATACCTAAGGCCAACGAATAGAGGAGTTCTAAGAATTTGTCATATGGTTCACGGGTAATCTTTGTAAATTCGAATAGAGCCACTGGATTTCGGCGAGACAAGCATGAGGTGTAGACATTGTTCAACAAATTATCCGATATAGAAATACAAGTTCAGAAGGAGAAGGGGCAATGTTTTAGATGTGAAGAACGATTTTTCCCAGGCCATCGTTGTTAAACAAAAGGAATTTCAGAACATGGAGGAGGATGATGAAATGGGAATTGAACTCGATTTGGGAGTGGAGCAAGAGAACATGGATCAGGATCTTGATCAACAAGAAGACGATGTGGAGTTGGGTTTGCAAACGGTGTCTGGCATCGGTAATCCACGAACGTTTAAGACGAGAGGTCGAATTAAAGGTGAGGATTTGGTAATACTAATTGGCAGCGGGCAACTCACAACTTTGTTTCTGAAGAAATTGTCAAAAAAATTAAACCTTGCCAAGACCGAAACTGAGGGCTATGGTGTGATGTTAGGAACGGGGATTTCGATAAAAGGTACACACGTTTGTAAAGATATCGTCTTGCAGTTAGGGGATATCACGATTATACAGGATTTCATACCGATGAAGCTTGGAAGTGCCGACGTTGTTTTAGGGGTTCAATGGCTTTCAACCCATGGGGAAGTCTTGACAGACGATCGGCAACTGGAAATGCGATTTAAGCTGGAAAAAACGACCCTTATGCTTAAGGGAGATCCATCACTCATTCGTAAGCAGGTATCTCTAAAAACTTTGTTTAAAAATTTGAAACTTGAAAATCAAGGCTTCTTAGTTGAATTGAATGAATTGGGAGAAGATATTGGACAAAATTTGGTCAAGTTTAGTCTGCTACATCATGATATTGCTGAAGTATTATGTAAACACAAAGATTTTTGATTCAATACTATTGCTACCTCCCGAGAGAGAATTGGATCACAAAATTGAGTTGCGCCCGGGGGTAGAAGCAGTAAATGTACATCCTTATAGAATACCCTCTTCCAGAAAGATGAAATCAAGAATTTGATTCATGATATGTTATTGAGAGTATCATTCGGCCAAGTACGAGTTCTTATTCTAGCCCGATTTTGTTAGACAGTGAATGAAAAGAAATGTGAGTTTGCTTTAACTAAAATTCATTATTTGGGACATATGATTTCAAAGGATGGTGTAGCAGTGGATGAAAATAACATTGAGGCCGTTAAGTAGTGGCCAATTCCAAAGAATTTGAAGCAATTACGAGGTTGTTTGGGCTTGATAGGGTATTATCGGAAGTTTGTTGCTAACTACGGAACTATTGCTTTTTTGTTGACACAACAACTTCGAAAGGATTCTTTTGATTGGAATGAGGATGCAACTATCACATTTGAGCGATTTAAAAGAGCTATCATAGAACTGCCAGTTTTGAAGCTGGCAAACTTTCAAATTTTTTTGTAATTGAAGCTGATGTATCTGAAGTTGGAATTAGTGCGGTTCTAATGCAAGAGAATAGACCAATTGCATATTTCAGCTTTGCTTTGCCACAACTGCATAGAAATAAACCAGTTTATGAAGGGAAGTGCTCGCAATTGTAATGGCAATTAAAAATTGGAGGCCATACCTGCTAGGACGACATTTTGTAGTCAAATTGATCAGAGAAGTCTCAAGTTCATACTTGACCAAAGGCTAGTGTCTGGAGAGTATCAAAAATGGTTAACAAAACTTCTAGGCTACGATTTTGAGATATTGTATAAACCTGGGAGTGAAAACAAAGTAGCTGATGCTCTTTTGAGAATTCCAGAAATTGAAATAGTAGGAATAACATGGCAACAAGGAATTAATACACAATTATTAATTCAACAACAAGATGATGATAAAACAATGAAAGGTATTAAAGAGAGGGTGCTTAAAAATGAGGACGTTATTCACTTACTGGTAACGTGTTATTTTACAAAGGGAAGGTTGTGTTACCACCATCCTCACCAATCATTCGGTTAATTTTGGAGGCTTTTCACTTGTCCCCCGTAGCAGGTCATGGAGGTGTGCTTAAGACGCTGACACTTCAGTGTATCAAACGCGAATTCTATTGGAAGGGCATGAGCAACATGGTTAGGAATTTGTCGGTGCTTGCACTGTATGCCAACAAGCTAAATACTTGGCCTTGTCACCGGCAGGATTAATTCAACCTTTGCCTATTCCAAACCGTATATGGAAGGATGTTAGTATGGATTTCGTGACTGGATTACCTAAGTTTGAAGGTTTTACTACAATCCTTGTAGTAGTGGATCGGTTATCTAAATATGCTCATTACATACCTTTGCATTCTCCATTTTCAGCTGAATCTTTGGCAGCTATCTTTGTAAAAGAAGTAGTCTGTTTACATGGGGTACCGAGAAGCATTGTATCAGACCGTGATCCTATTTTTACAAGCCAGTTTTGGAAGGCCTTATTTAAAGCTCAAGGCACTCAACTGAAATTATACCATTTGCAAATGGACGGTCAAACAGAGGTGGTCAATACGGGCATATGGAGACATACTTGTGTTGTTATGTAATGCATTGTCCTAAGACTTGGGTACGGTGGTTACCTTAGGCTGAATATAGCTATAACACATCATTTCATTCAGGAATGAAGGTTTCACCTTTTGAGGTTGTGTATGGTCGAGTTCCCCCTCCAGTACTACCATATGAGGGGAATGGCACGACAGTTACGGGTGTTGATCAATTGTTGTTAGACCGGGATGTGCAGTTATCAAAAATAAAATACAATCTACAACAAGCACAACAATATATGCAGGAGATAGCAAATTCAAAGCGAAGGGAGGTGTATTATAAGGTAGGTGATTGGGTATACCTTCGTTTGAAACCAATCGGCAGGGTACTTTTTTTTTGACGAATTAATGTAAAGCTTTCACCTAGATATGTCGGTCGATACCAGGTGGTGGAGTTAGTGGGTAAAGTTGCTTGTCGTTTACGGTTACCGGACGGAGTTCGTATTCATCCAGTTATACATATATCTCAGCTTCGGTTGGCAGTTGGAAATATGTTTCCTGTACATATTTTTCCTAAGATGGTGGCTGATGACTATTCATGGCTACTGGAATCGGAGAAACTATTAGGAGTTCGACAAGATACAACAAATCCAACAAGATTTGAGGTTCTTATTAAATGGAAAGGGACAGAATCGATTGATGCAACGTGGGAGGCGATGGATTGGATTGTTGGTCAGTTTCCAGATTTTAACTTTGAGGACAAGGTGAAATTTTGAGGGTCGGGTAATGATATACCACCTATTACTCAGGTTTATGAATAGAGACGAATTTAGTTAGTGGGTGTAACTGTATTTTGGTGTCTCAAGCTGTTAGGATGTAACTGAATTACTAACATGTAGTGTGTATAAATACTAAGGCAGTACTTTGTAAAAGGGATGAAAAAAGACATACCAAGAAGTTGTTAGTAAAGTGATTGGCTGTGGAGTTTCTTCTTAATTTCTCTTCTTTCTTTTGTTGTCTGTGGTCCTATCACTTTGCTTGTTATCCTCCTTGCTTAATAATATCCGACTGACAATTGGAGATGATGTTTGTTGTTGGAAGCCCAGTGCGGATCATTCCTTCCCCATAAAATCCCTCATTGATTACCTGATTGGACAAATAGAAGATGTATTCCCTAGCATCTACACAGCCATATGGAAAGAAAAATTTCCAAAAAAATTAAAATTCATTTGGGAATTTCTCAACAAAGCAATTAATATTGGAGATCTCCTACAAAAGAGGATGACATACATAGCCATGTTTCCAAATTGGTGTGTAATGTGTAGTAAAAACACAGAAACTCAAGCCCTGATGATCACTCGTAACTATGCCACATTATTTTGGAATCATATTAGGAATTGCTTTGCCCGGAACTTTGCTTTACCTATTGAAAATCGAGGGTTGCTGGAACTCACTCTTCTGGGTAACCCTTTTAACAAAGAAGAGAAGATCCTATGGGAACATTTTTATGGAGCATATGATTGGAAAGGAATCATAGAATTTTTTAGGATATCGCCCATCCCTTCTCTTGTTTTATGGACAAAGTTACAACGCTGGCAATCTCGTGGTGCAAGCTTTCTCCCCTATTTCAGAACTATAGCTGCAACACTCTTTTATATAGTTGGAGATCTTGTTTGCAATGGTTTTTATTATTTAACATTTGCTCTATAACATACTAATTTCATCATAGTAATGAAATTGTTTCTTTTATTAAAAAAAAAAGAATTTCAGGTTCTTGCGTAAGTATGTCTTATTGTGATGATATTCCCCACCTTTAACTGGGCAGCTTAATATATTGACGATTGAATAAAGACTGATTATCTCCTTGAATAATGACTGAAGTTTTCACTGTAGCATGAATTTCTGGAGAAAAGGATTATGGGTTTCCTTTTGCCAAGCAGTTTATCTTAGGGAAAATAGGATAATCTTGCAAGTCACCAGCAACTCTATTGATCATATGCATTGTTTCAGCGATGCCCCAAGCCGTCTTCTTCAAGAATCTGGTAAGTTTTTAAAAAAGAATGATTTCTACTTCTACTACATTGATTATAATCATTTGGATATTTCTTCGTGTATTAATCAAAATTTGATTATGTTCTACATTATGTTCATTCTTCTTGTTAGAATGTGGTTGTTGAACTTAACAAGTGGCTGCCTGTGGGATTTTCTGTTACATAATTGGCCTTTGTGTCATATTTTTGTTTTAAATTTGTAACTAAGATTGTTTGCAATCGGACTTTGGAAAATAGAGAACTTCTTTAATATAAATCATCTATGTCAGGCCTCAGGGTATGCAAACTCTTAGCTTTGCATAACTTTAGTCAGCTTGTGTCCTTATGTGTATTCTAGCATAGTAAAGGTCATTCTAGATGCTTCATAACTATTTATTTTTATAGGAAACAAAAGTATTTTCATTGATAAGATGGAAGATGTTATCTAAGGCTGCTCTTAAATGTTGACAGATCTTTTTTTTTATTTGATTGTTTTTTACATGAATTTTTTTGTTCTTTTAAGTTTTAACCCTGTAGTGCTTGATGTGGCAAAAAAGGGCAACATAAACATCAATTCTTCCTTGAGGTACCCTTGAATGCCTACTAGCATCTCCTTTGTTCTATAGATATTGGAAAATAAACGAAGTCATTTGTTTATATTTTCTAGTCATTACAATCTCACTGTTGAGTTCTTGATGATGATAGGACATGGATAATTATATTTTTGATCGATGTAGGCTCAATTTATTTGATGATGTATTTTCTAAAATAATAAATAACAACCACTAGTTAAATTAAATCTGGGTTTAGGGAACCGAGTTAAATCTGGGTTTAAGGAACCGAGTTTATTTTTGGTCCTTGATAGTTTAGAATATGAGATTAGTATTGAACCGAGTATGCATTTCTGCCCTATTGCAGTAAATTGTTACTTAAGTAATTGATGTTAGATTAGTTATAGTGACTTCTAATGTGTAGGGTTATTTCTCTTGTTTGTAACATGATGATGATCGATAATAGGTAGCTAAGTGATCTTTGATTTTGATTTTGTTTTGTTTTGTTAACAAAAAGAAAAAAGCTCGTGTTCTCATCATTTCTACCTTGAGTTTCACTCTTTTGAGAAAATATGGAAATTCTTAGTCAAATTCCAAAAGCAATGAGAATCAAAATTGTAATTAGACGCTTTGAGAAATTATTTGGTGTATATCCTTGTTCTATGGGAAGTAATTCCTCTTGATGAGTTTTACTGTGTCAGTTGGATTGTGTTCATAGTTTTTTGAGTTTCGAAAGATTTCTTTGTTACTTCAGTTGATGCTGGATGGTGGTCTCAAGACCTCAGATCTGCAAAGTAATCATACTAAACTCCCTTTATTGTTATCTGAGGAAACATATAATTCTCAAAATTTTCTATTTTAATGAGCACAAGAGTTGACATAATTTTTGATGTGTTACATTGCTTGTGTTTTAATTTTTGTTTTGGCCCTTCTACTTGCAAGGTTCAATATACTGGTTGAGTTGTAAACTAGTTTTTGTCCAAGCAGAGATTAATCTGAGATTAGTGCCTTTATACATCAGTGTGTTCTTATCACGAGTAAAGGATAAGTTAACCGGTTGGTGTTGGCTCATGACTATAGTGTCACGATCATTTAACTTTTGAAAACAAAATCGCAAGAGCTCTCACTCGTATCTTCATCCCCAAGTTGTACTGCTCTAAGGTTTTAGTTACGATGAAATCACAAGTTGCATTGATCAATGATAATCATTGTTTTTCTTTTTGTTAACGAGAATCAATTCATCAAGCAGAGAGTGGGTGATACAAAGGTAGGTATTAGAAACTACACACAGAATGATTTCTAGAGAGTCCCCAAAGGGCGGCCTTGTTGGTAGAAGCTTTGGGTTTTCGAAGTAAGCTTCTTTGAGGTTTCAAGTTTGAAACTTTCGAATGAGTTTAATTGTAAAATTTCTTGTTATCTCTCAAATTCTGGCTTTGGTACGGATGCAACAGCGAAGCTCCTTGGAAGCCAATGGACCTTAAAGTAGGAGAAAGTGAGCTATATATTTGCAGCTTGGATCCATTCCCTTACAATTCTGGCAAAGAATACACCAAGTGGAGGATAAAAGATAGCAAAATTTGGATTCTTCTCTTTTCTTCTATTCTATCATAGTATTGATCTTGCATTTGGGAAGTGTTCAAAAGAAGAATCTAACCCTTTTAGGTATCTTCCACACTCCGGACAAACTTTGAAGTACCTTTTGGAAGGCATTGGATTCTTTTAAATTGCTAGTTTGTACTCCCTTAATGTCCATTATACACATGTTTTATATTATCTGATGATGATTAGTAAAACATAACTTTTCATTGTACAGATTTTCATATACATTTCTTCCATATCTTTGTAATGAGACATATAGGTAAACTGTAGTTGAGTTATATCTCTGTCTTGTGAGCTTAGATGTTGTAACTTCGGCCGAAGTGAGCATAGCTCAATCGACATCTAAATGTTAGAATGATCTCGAGATCTGTGGTTTGAATCTTCCAACTCCATGTATTCAGGAAAAAAAATTAAAAAAAAACTTTGGACTGTAGTTTCTTTGCTTTGCAGATTGAATCAGGAAATGAAAGGTGTTCACAATCTTGGAGCTCAGCTGTATCAGTATTCCATCCATTCTCACTTAGAACATATTTCTCAGTTTTCTGCATTATCCAATTCAAGGTTTTGAGGAAGAATGTTGATGGCGAGACTTGGCGGTTAACATACTCATCAATTTTCGCTTGGTTCGGTTCGATTCGGTCGTAGTTCTTGGAAAGTCGAGGATTATTGCTGCATTAAACTCTGCGAGAATATAGTTAGTTTCCTTAACATTTTACTCTTCTACAGATATAACTCAACTACAGCAATTATTTATAGGCCATTACAAAGATATGGAGATGCTTCCTAGAGTAAAATAAAAAGGTGACTATGGAATAAATTATATTTTTGTGATAAAAATGAGTTTTATGTTTAATATAACTAAGTCTTAAATTTTGTGTCTAGTGGGTTTGTTAGTTTAGTGCTACATTTTTTTTTTTGACAAATTTATAGTGTTAAATAAAATTTCACTAAAATGTTAAATAGGGCAAAGACCTATGAGCCACATAAAAAAAAACATGGTTTATTACAGATGAAATATTATCTATTTAACATTTTATAATTTATAGCTATACTATATTAAAAATGGTTAGTTTAAAAAATTATTAGATACAAAATTAAAAGCAAATGAAATAGATGTAGTAGATAGTTTATCAAGTGATGCGACTAAATAAACACACATGGAAAGAAGTCCAGAAACTCAAATCAAGCCATATTGCACACATTAATCATATTTTTTATAAATGCATTCAAATCTAGTTAGTTTCAATAGTGAATTCAAAAAAAAAAAAAAAAAAAAAAAAAAAAACTTACAACCATATGAGGTCGGATGATGACATTGATTTTTCATTAATGCCTATCAATTATCAAATATCAACTTCTGCACTCTTACCCTCCCTTCACTCCTACCTATAGCTAGTCATGTTCATGGATGATGACGTTCTTAAAAAAAAAAAAAAATCGAACTTCTACTTTGATTCAACAAATTCCAAACACTCTGTTTGAATGTGCATTTAAGGGGTGATTATAAATGAAACTTAACGACCCCTCTAAAAATTACATCAAACAAAATGTTATAACTATTACATCAAACAAAATGTTATAACTATTCAAATAACTATTCATTTTTAATAGCTTAAAATAACGTTTCATTTATAATCATTCAAAATAACTTCTCATTTCTAAATCATTAAAAATAATTCTTCATTTTAAAAATAGACCTATTTTTTGTGTCTACTTATGTGCATTATTAATTAAATGTGAGTTAAAATATTTGATTAACAATTTTTATTAAGTTGTTAGATAAAATAAAAATTTAATGCATATGATTTTTTATCATTTATATATACATAACATTATAAATTTTGTGGCGTTGATGTGTACCTATGAATGGAAAAGGTCATGGTTCCAAGAGATCATAGGGTTAATCCTTCACCCACTTATTGAACTAAAAGAATTATTATGAACTTTTGTACAAAATATTTAATATTAATAGAATTAGATTTAATAAATTATTATTTAGAATAAAAAGTTTAAAATTAATCCATCATCTATATACATAATATTTTAATAAGTTATTATTTAGAATAAAAAATTTAAAATGAGTCTTATGATAAATTTAAAATTAATATTAATAGAATTAGATTCAATAATCTTAACAATTTTAATACACGTAAATACAAAAGGTAAACACATTTGTAAAATTTATAGGGAAGAACACACAAGATAAGAATTATGATATTAGTCACTACCCTACACCATTTTTATAATTCATAATACACGACAATTATGACTTTATTTGACCAAATTTCTATTTCTTGTGACATTTTTTTAAGTAAATTTATAACTCTAACTTTAAATTGACCAATTTTATTTATTTATTTATAACGAGATATTATTGAATTCAACTTCGATTAAAGTTACCTTCAAACTTATTAGACAAATCAATTTATATAGATTAAGACGTTTGCAAATACAATGACTAATATAAAAGAAAATAAGATCAAAATAAAGTTTTAACCAATAATAATATAATCTATGAATAACTAGATAGGTTGATAATAATTATTCAATTGATAAATATTACATAACTGAATATATTTACAAATTAGAAAAATTTAATATTATTTAAATAAATTGGATATTAAAAAAATATTCAAAATAAATAAATTAAAATAGAAAAAATGACAAATATTAATGAAAAGTAGAGATAATGTACAAACGAAATACAAATTTAATATAAAAATTAAGTACACGTATAATCCATCTACCAAAATTCACATTCAAACGAGCTATTAGCTACAACTTTTTGTAAAATTTATATAAAAACAAACTATTGTCAACAATTCATTAAAATGTATATTCAAACTAGTTATTATCATATTCATTATTTCTAATCACTCAAAATAACTCAACATCTAAATATTAAAACTAACTCATCTTCTTATCAAAACAACCCTCAAATGATTTAAAACAACCCTAAAAAAAAAAAGTTAAAATATCATTTTAGTATCTAGACTTTTAAGTTTGTTCCCCCTCAATTTTAAAAAGTTTAATTTTAGTCCCACTTTAATAAATTTTTTTTTTAGAATAGAGAGCATACCTTTATAACCCAAACCATGCAATCTTTGGAAGTTGAATACAAATTTTAAATAAATATTTATGATAAATTTAAAATTAATATTAAATAAAATTGATTTAATAATATTAATAATTTTAATACAAGTAAAAAACATACAAACATATTTATAAAGTTCATGGAAAATAGGGTATATTTTTAAGAAAAATTAACAAAAAGGTAATATTATAAAGACAAAATTAAATTTTTTTTGTTAATTAATGGACTAAAATTGAATAAAAAAAAATCAAAAGAAAATAAATTAAAAAAAAAAAAAAATGTAAGAATCAAAATAAAATAAAATTAAAAATTTAGAAATTAAAATTAAACTAACAAGCACCGGTAGTGTACTCAACAAAATCATAATTTAATTAAAAAAAAAAAAAAACCCCAACATACTAAGTCTGGGAGTAAAGAGGAGGAATTTGGCGGCTTCATTTGTTTCTTCCTGTTTGAGACAAGCTGCATTAAATATTGCAGGGTTTGCTGTGAAATTAACGCATCTGTAGAAATCTGAAAGATGTGGATTTTTGGATGGAAAGGGCCATCTGGTTTCTCAGCCCGTTCTACAGCAGAAGAAGTCACCGAAGGAATTGATGGCAATGGCCTCACTGCTATTGTTACAGGTTTCCTTTCCCTCTTTCTCTTTGTTATCCTCTCTTTTAATCCTTTCTTTCATCTGGGTTTTGTTTTATTTGTTTTATTTTATTTTCTTTTTATTATTATTTTTTTCTCATGAATAAAAAGTTGATGATTGATATTTCCTACTATTGGAAGCTTGGTACCTTGTTATTTGAGTGGGTTTTTGATGTTCGTTATCGACCGACTCACAACTTGATTGCTGTTTGTATTTTTATCTGTTGTAGAATCAAAACGACAATCGAGATGAATAGAGAGCAAGTGAGACCGAAACATCATATTGTGTTAGCTATGCCCACAGATAAAGAGGAAAACAATTTTATTAGAAAGAACAGATATAAGAATATCGATCAAAGAGATGCTAGAGTTTTAAGAGAGTCCACTCTCATAAATCATATTACAACAAATGACCCAATTGCATACAAGCTCAAATACGAAAACACATAAATTTCTCTGCCATGTTTAGTTACTATGAATTGGTGTTATGTAGCGATTCTTTATGTTCATTCTCAATGGAAGTCTGTGGTATTTATTCTTTTTGAAGATTATGTATAGATGAAATTTAATTGTTATGTTACTATGCTTAGCATAATGTTTGCAAGTTCAGATAATGAATCAGAAAGAGGAACTTTGGAGTGGCTATTTGCATGAATTCTCAAAGATTTGATGCTATATGCAAGCATTGATCAAAAGTGTAAATGGATGATATGGATCTCCAAAAAGGTTTCTAGACATGGAGTTTGAAGCTTGTTTTTTTTTCTTGCTTGAAGAAAGATTTATATGCATGGATTTGTTATCACTTATCATTAATTTTAATTTCTATGTATCTCAAATAAGGACATTCTTGATTATATATATGAACAATATTTTCAAAATGTACCAAAGAAATCATATGGAAATGAAAAAACCATGTGTTCTTGAATGGTTTTTTTTTTCTCGCCGAGAAATGAAATCTGTCAAATATGGAAGAAACTTTCTTTTTTAAATGAAAATAGTTTTAAAGAAACGTTTTAAACGAGTCCAACAAGAATCAAGCTATTGTGAAGAAAGCCTCTGGTAGTGGTTATAATCAAGGAAGCTCTAAGCCACGACCGTTCTGTAGTCAGTTGGCCAAATTTCAATGTTGTCTGGGGAAGTTTTAAATTGTAGATCTTTCTTCTGATCTAATTCATAAAATGTTTACCTTTCCTGTTCTCGCTATTGAATCTCTAGATTTGTTTCCCTTTCATTAGCTATTTGACTAGTTTTCCCAGGCCATTCACTTGAAATGTAGCTCTTAAAGTTTCTAGTAGAATTTTAATCTATAGATGAACTTAATTTTTCCCGAAGAATAGTTATAGTTTCGTTTTCCAATTTTGAAACATCTAGTTGATTTATCTTCTTCTTGGCTTCAGGAGCTTCAAGTGGTCTTGGTGAAGAGACCACACGAGTTCTTGCATTGCGAGGAGTCCATGTCATTATGGCTGTAAGGAATGTTGAAGCAGGGAGAAAAGTAAAAGAAGCAGTATTGAAGGAATCCCCCTTTGCTAACATTGATGTCATGGAGTTAAATCTTAGTTCGATAGAATCTGTAAGGAAATTCGCATCAGATTATATTTCGTCAGGCCGATCACTCAATATTCTCATGTAAGAAACTGAAAGGGGCGTTGGTAGACTAAAAAACTCTTTTCCTAGGAAATCTGCATATGCAAAAGCCTGCATTTTCTTGTGCTTTTCTATAAATTGTTATATGATGTCGTGAGCCGGCTTTACAGCTTATGAGAATAGAATTTTTTCTGCTTCTATTTCACGCTTTGTCTTCACATGTTTTCCTCGTATACTAGCTGAAAAGTTAACAATTAATTCCAATTCAGCTAAATAGACTATGATGAATAACACATCTGATGGAGCATCAAATAGATGATTTTGAAATTTTTTCTGGAGTTTGGCCTTTGAAGTTTAGTTAGTTCTTCAGTCTTATTGTACCCTTAAGTGGTGACTGAGAACTTCTTGTTTGCCTGCCATTTGAGCCTTATTTTAAGCGTTTGTTGTGAACATATTTCATAACTTCTGATCAAAATCAAACTTTTGAGATCTTAATCTACATCAACATATTTTCTTTGATTTAAGGAACAATGCCGGCGTTATGGCAACTCCTTTTACTCTTTCCCATGACGGCATAGAATTGCAGTTTGCAACAAACCATTTAGGTATGTTTCAAATCTCGGACAAATATTTTTTAATATGCATGTTAATTTAGAGTACAATTTTTTTCATTGAGTTTGATGCTTGAATATATTTCTTTTATGCTTTACAAATCTTACAATCTTATATGCTCTCCATGTGATGATATACTTCTAACATGAATATTATTTACAGGAAGAAAATTCTATTATGGACCTCTGGTGCCTAGTTAGATTTTATATCTCTCTTTGGGCTTTTGTTTCGAGGCTTTTTATGTTTTTTTTGAACTTTTTATATAAATGTTCGATAGGTATTATCTCGCTGGATTGTAGTCCGTTTTTGTAGTTGATTCAATTTTTTGTGGATTTTTTCTTTTTGTTTGGCAGTTTATTCTTTTTTTCTTCTCAACGAAAATTCGATTTTAACCCCAAAAAGAAAATTGTTTTCTAAATATAATACTATTTTAGTATATCAAGAAATATTATAATGTAGTTATGACATTGTTGGCATGTCCTTGGTGTTCTTATTATTTTTTTTAACGAAGACCTTGTATGTATTGTGTTTGAGTTATATTATCCCCTTGTATGATGTTTGTATCATGGTTTGTAGAATGCTTAATGGTGTATTTGAGATAAAAAGAATGAGAATGATTATGACAAAGATTACCTGTGGGGGCGAAGGAAATGATTACAGGTGAATGATTATGTGTTTGGGGTGCAAAGAATTAGGGGTGTACAAAAAAGCCCGACGACCCTAACAACTCGAAGTGAACTACCCAACCTAAATCATTAGGGTTGGATTATAATTTTTTTTAGGTTGAGTTGAGTTTTGATTTTGTAATTTTTGTTATGTTGGGTCAGTTCTCGAGTTGACCAATTCTTGGCTCGTTTAACCCAACCCAACCCAAAATAATAATAATAATAATTATATGTGTGTGTATGATTAATCAATAAGATAGGTTCTTAGTATTGGTAAGAAGCATGCACTAATAAGATAACCTAGGTTTAAGTATAGTATCATGCATTTTTTTTAAAATTTTCTTTTAACATATTTACGAGCTTAGTTGAGTCTTAGAAAGAAAAAAAAGAAGATTAATTTAACTTGAGAACCCAACTTGAAAAATATGGGTTATGTTGCTCAAACACATAGAGTTGTATGGATTGATGGATTGACCAACCCAAAATTGGTCCAAAAAATTTCCCCAAACCCGACCCGTTGTGGACCATGTACATCTCTACAAATAATGATTATAGGGGGAACAATTATGTCTGTTTAAGGTGCATAGAAGGATTACAGGAAAACAAAACAGTGAATATAGAGAGAATAAAAAGTGGTTATGAAGAGAATAAAAAATGGTTACGAGAGGTGTGAGATTATGATGAGAATGAATACTGACTATAAGTGTTTGAATATTGATAAGGGGGGATGATATTAGTGGCTCAATTATGGGTATGAAAATTATTCTTGTCCCCTAGGAGCAATGCAATGGTTGAGCGTCTGGGCCTTTGAGGTCCTAGGTTCAAAGCTGTTGTGGGGACTAATTTTATAGGCCCCAAATTTTGCCTCCGTTTCCTTCGTTGTCTCTTGATGCCTGGCTTAAAGAAGGGCGTGGTTGTTCCTGACTTTAGAGGAACGAAACTCTAAGTTCTCGGGTCATCCAAAAAAAAACGTCTCTCCATTATAATTCTCGTTCTCATTGTCTTAAACACCTCTTAAGTCTCATTCACATCTGCGAAGTGCATATTCTTAGTTACACATTAATGGTTGTCAATATCTAATTGTGCACTATCCCTTCTGATTGGATGAAGAATTGTTTTCTTAAGCATGCTTTTTTGGCTACTTGGAATCTATAGGAGCACCTTATGAAGTTACTCTAAAAGAACAAAAATCATCAAACTTGCATTCACGCGGTGCATCCATCCATTGTTTTGAAAGGCTCGCTTAGGTGTGCACATAGGCTCAAAGGCGTAGGTCTAGCATCTCGTCCTGAATAAGCGAGTCGCAAGTAAATTGGGTGCGCCTTCACGTCATTTATTAGTTAATGTTTGGATGGATTTAAATTGTATCTTCTTCATATTATCACCCAAAAGATTTTTTTTCATATAAAAAAGGAAAAAAGATTTATTATAAATATAGTATTACTGTTAACACAAAAATCCTTGATTTGAGATTTTTTTTTGTATAGGAAACAAAAACCATTTCATTGACGTATGAAAGAGTTACATGGGGAATAAATGACCAATGTTGACTAGGTTACAAAGAGGAAGAGAAGAGGAGTACATTGATCTTACATGAAAATAGTAGAAAGAAAAACAAGGAATAAACTCGACCGGTTGGATTACCAACCGGCCTAGAGAAATGAACCAACTAGATTCTCCAAAGGAACGGTTCAAGCCGAGGAGGGCCGAACCAATCGCTTCTTCTTTGGAGATTCACACGTTGACTGTCACGTACCGGGCAATCGTTCGCCACATCAGATTCACGCTGAAGCTTGCCAGGGCAAATCGATGCCTACCATGGGGGGGGGGAGGTCAAACCAAAACCGATGCTCGAGCCCGGATGGGGGGATAGAGACGAAAAGATGGATCCCAAAATCCGCTTAAACCAAAGATGTGGAAGAGAGAAGCCAAGACGTTGTTGTCTTTGAGTCTTCATGAAGGACGATGTTGAGCTTTTGTTTGAGAGGGAGAGAGGAAACGATACACTGTGGCCGGCGACTAGAAAAATTTGTTGTCGAACAACTTTCGGAGGGACAAGAATCGTCTAAGAGAGGATGGCACCGTTGCATTGAGGTTGACGGTCAAGGAGGAGAAGAATGAGACTTGAAACATCTCTGGTTTTGCTTGGAGGGACGAGTCCATCATCAAATGGGGAAAAAGAGAGAAAAGCGCGATGAGGAGCATTTAGAAGGGAGAGAGATGAACACCATTGAGCAAGGTTCGTGGCTGTCAGACGAGAACAGATGCTTCCTCCGATGCCGGAGGAAAGCGAGAAAGAATGAAGTAAGGTTTAGGTGTCGAGAGCGTTTAGGGGAGAGATTTTTTGTGAGAGAACATGAAGGCTATTGAGGCTTTTTTCTTTATTAACTAAAAAAATAACATATACTAATCCTTAGAGACTAGAGTATAATTTAAAATATTCTCACTCCAACTATGCCATCGAATGTTCTTATATATTATGCATCTCATAAAATAAAAACATACCCTCAACCATCCATCTAAAGATTTTTTTGTTGTTGTGATATTCTAATTAGTTGGTCTCTCTCTCCTTTTATGTGGGGGATTATTATTATTATTTTGTAGGACATTTTCTTCTGACGAAACTTCTACTGGAAACCATGAAAAAAACTGTGCTTGAAAGCAAAAAGGAGGGAAGGATTGTCAATGTATCATCAGAGGGTCACCGATTCGCATACCGTGAAGGAATTCGGTTTAATAAATACAATGATGAATCAGAGTAACAATCTAAGTTGTTTATTTGATAATTGCCATTTCAAAAATTTCCTTGAATATGATATCCTAATATTCCTCTATCTGTAACATGTTAAATTTTAGGTACCAAACTATCTTTGCTTATGGGCAATCAAAGCTTTCCAACATATTGCACGCCAAAGAGCTTGCAAGGCGGTTAAAGGTACATATTGGTTTATCAATCAAATTTATAACCAGAGCTCTAGAACTTGTATCTTAACGAGGCGAAATTTTCGATGTTGGATAATTGGAGCTAATTGTAGGGTGAATAATCAAGTGGACCTTGAAAGTTATCCTTTCAAGATTTTTCATTTGCTTTCAGAATCTGAACATTTAGTCTTCATTTGCGTAATTTGTCAACTGTACAGTGTACACTCTATGATACTTAAAGCAGTGAACTAGGTGAAATTCTCACATCATTTATCTGAAGATCTTTTTACACAAGATTTCATCTGATTCTGTATTTGAACACAAGATTTTATATGTGTTCAAAATCCATTTATTTGAACACAACAATATTCCTTGTGCATGTAACAGCCTTTCTGAATGATGGCATATATTTTTTTTTCATGAATTTAATCAATGACTTGAGCGAACTTGTAAATAACAGATGGTACGGTAATAGAGACGAGTTTTTCTACCGAGATTTATTTATTGGATCCAGTCTCTGATGGAGTTTGCCTTACCTTACTGATTTTCATGCTGTTCCCTTTATTCTTTCTTATTGACTTCCTGCGTTATCCGATGATGTTGAGTTTAATAAATGACTATCGTTTCTCTTCTTTCATTAGGAAGAAGGGGTAGAAATAACAGCCAATGCCCTTCACCCTGGATCGATAGCTGCTACCAATCTACTACGCTTCCACAGTCTCATCAATGGTAACTTTCTCATCCATTAACATGTATAAATTAGATGTGCTTCAGACCTTTAGTAGATTCAAAATCTAAAGATCTGCTTTCTTTTTTCAACTGGGCATGAATCAGGTGCTTGTTTGGATTGTAAAATATAGGGTATTCTAATTTGTATATGTACTGAAGACTCTCATGTTTGGTCTGAGTATGTTTTTTCAACTAAAAAAAGGTAAAAGTTGGTGAAAAAACTCATAGAGACATATGATTTATACTTTCCCAAGCATTCTTTAAAAGGGGTCTATTTTCAATCAATTGAGAAGCTTTGCTGTTTCATTCATTTCTACATCCTATCTGCAGGCATATTTAGTTTGATGTTTATATTTGTCGAGAAATCATGCTCATGAAATTACCATCTAGTGGTCTGCTTACGATTTGTTTCTTTTATTACAGCGGTTGCTACTTCGGTGGCTAATTTTGTGCTTAAAAATGTTCAGCAGGTATATTAACCATTGATTTTATCAGAATTTCTTGAAAACTCCTTTTATTTAGTCTCTCTCTGGTTTGTGTTCTGATCATAAATTTTGATTGGATGTAGGGAGCAGCAACTCAGTGTTATGTTGCATTGAATCCTCAAGTGAAAGGTGTAAGTGGAGAGTATTTTGTTGATAGTAATATAGGCAACCCAAATGATCATGCCAAGGATATGGAATTGGCCAAAAAACTATGGGATTTCAGTGAGGAACTTACCATCCAAGAATAATTTGAATCAAAGAGAAAGTCTTTGTTTCTCAACTCTTAGATTCTCATCTAAGACTCTATGCTAATTGCTAAATATGTATGGACTGTTGAAATAGATGAGTCATAATTTGTAGTTTCAAGTGCTCCATTACCTTGCTTGGAGAAAACACTGACATTTGAATGTTAGACTAGAGAATTAAATAAGAGTACAAGTTTGTAGATATTGTGTTGTAACATATACAATTGTGTTTTTAGTACATTAAATACCTATTTGGATTAACTTTACAAGTATTTGCGAACAAGAGGTTTAATAGTATTAGTGTAAAGTCGACGATTCAAGTCTCCCACCTCATTGCTGCAATTTCAAAAAAAAAAAAAAAAAAACTTTACAAATATTTGTAACATGATTTTAAATTAAAAACATGTTTTAGGCACATGATTGAAAACGTAGTTTTCAGTGATAAGATTCTTTTTGCTAGATATTTATTGTGTTGTATTGCTTCATATAATTAAATTTAACTTATAAATTTATATTTTAAATTGATTGATGATATTAGAATAAGTTGTGTATTTGAACTGATGTAAGTATTTCAAATTTCTAAGCTCAATTAAAGAGTGTTAGTTGATATTATTTTATGTATTTGGGCACAACTTAAATTTTAACTTGATTAGGGATTTAACATGATGCAATTGTTTTAATAGCCAAATACTGTGAAAATATGAAACAAATTCTATTACCATATTTACACAGTTACAATTTCTACCAGATTACTGATACCAATTACAATTCAAAAGTGTGGAGCCACTGCTGGTTAACAAAGCACCATTGTCATTCTACAAAATTATAATAACACCTTCCTTAGCTTGGCTTAAGTCAAAGTGACCTCTTTTTTTACCTTCAAACTCCATCGTTTCTCTAGCAGTTTGGCTAGCCAGCTTGAAGCTTGCAGAACATGAGAAAATTCCAGAGAACTGCTCGTCTTTTCTTTGCCATTGGAAATAATGACCAGGCCTCGGTGAGCCGGTGGCCGTACCTTCGTTCTCCGTATCATCTTTCACATTGGCTCACCAGTTCGAGCTGATATTAGACTTAAGTGGATCACTTCCATTGCCATTATCAAAATTGAATTCCTTCACACACCCAAGAGTAATGGAATTATGATGTTCATGCTGCTGATTTTCTTCTTCACTGTTTTCTTTTGCCATTTCTTCTGTACATTTGAGGTATGATCACCATTAGGAGAAGTTTCTTAAGCCTTTTCAAACGAAGTGTCTTCATCAGATATCTCAATTGAAAATCTGATTGCATGGTGAACTGTGCCGCCCTTGTCAGTTATGAATGGAACATTTGTAAAAGTCTAGAATTGAGAACCAGAGGAAGCAAAATTCAAATCTAGAAAAGGCGACGACACCCCAGAACGAGAAATAACTGTGGCGCGGGGATATCAGATGACTGATTGTGCTGCCAAGATAGAATTGACAAGATTGAAACGCATCATTAGGAAATGAATACTGGTGATGAGGCTTAGGTTTCTAAAGGGCAAGATGAAGAAACCGACGCAAAGGAACTATAGAGAAAGAGAGTTTTGTGAAGTGGACAGACTCAGGAGGAGTGAAGGGAGGAGTCAATGGTTCAGTGGTGAGAGTGGAGAAATTCAGCGTGTTTCATAAGCAAATGGGCCAATGGCAAAACTTGAGAAAAGCCCATGAGGAGAATACAAGTTAGCAGAGAAGCGAAGGTGGCTCTAATTGAAGTAAGTAACAGGGAAAAAGGAAAGTCTAGCAAAAGGAAGCACAATGTCTGATAATTGCAATGTATTTTCATGAGAATCTAAGCTGAAGGACTTGATTAAAGGACCAAGACAACATGCCCAATTCTCTTCCTCTGTTTGAGAGATCCAAAGCACCAATAAATACTCCAACAGCTGCCCTCAACTCTTTTCTGGGGGCAATCAAACAAAGAGAGACAGGAAAGTAATAATGACATTATCAGTAGTACAGAACAGTGTAAAGGGGTTGGACAAATGAGAGCCCTATATTTGTTGGAATCTTTATATAAAAAGCATTACTCTTCATCTATATTGATGGGCATTTAAGAAAAGACCTTTCTCTTTTTCTCCATCTCTTTTAAGAATGGAAAGATGCCTTTCTGATACAAAGGGAAGTGTTAATTGTTATTAAAAAAAGACAAATAAAATCGGGTGGGAACACTATGCATTGCTTCCTGACACCGTCGCCCAAACCAATATGCTAATCTTGGTACTTCTCAAACCTTAAAAATCTAGGGAGTGATTGTGGCAGGGTATGAACTGGGAGAATGAAAATAAGAATGATTCTGGGTGTTTGGTGCATGGAGAATCCTTCTCATAATCACATTTTCCCAAATTCACATTTTTATTCACTTGCTAATAACTTTTTATTCTTCTCATAATATGTTCTCTTATAACTACTTTTCAGTGTTATTATACTCATTATTTTGTTTTCTTGATAATCATTTTCTTCGCCCAAAACAAATAAGCATTCTTTCTGTAATTATTCCTTTTACCGTTAAGCTTCATCCCAACTATTAACAAATCATAAACAACAATCAAAGAAAGTAAAGAGAAAGCGAGAAATAACACACATAATTACGTTGTTCACTAATGACGTGTTAGCTACATCCACGAGCAAAGAGGAGAACGGTTTTTTTAGAGAAGGAAGAATACAAGAATGTTTATAAAGAGGAGCTAAGATTTTATGAGTTTATATAGGGCACTCTCATAAAATCTTATTACAACGATCGACCAAATTACATAAAAACCCAAATACGAATTCATACAAGTCCACTTACAATTTCGCCAAGGTTTTGGGAGCGTTACACCCGAGCCCTCACCGGGCATTGCTCCTAAATCCCGACTCGTTGACCGGCAAGCGAGGCTCCCGCTCGTTGACCAAGCAACGAGAATCCCAACTAAAGAATCATGGAACATCATAGTTCAGAACATATCTCAACATCAACACAAATAATTATTCTTCACATAATTATTCTCTTCACTTCAAACATAAATAATCATTTTCTTCCTAATCATTTCCTTTCGTATTATCCCCTAATCTCATTTCCCCCAATTCTCATTCTCATTCCACTCCCCCAAACACAACCCTAATAATCATATGCGATAAGAAATACAAAAGCAGGAAAAGAGAAAACGAGAAACAAAGCTCGT
Organism: Cyclanthera cordifolia; assembly: GCA_037832605.1. Lineage (NCBI taxonomy): Eukaryota > Viridiplantae > Streptophyta > Magnoliopsida > Cucurbitales > Cucurbitaceae > Cyclanthera > Cyclanthera cordifolia. The sequence continues at coordinate 9,998,649 of JBBMEG010000022.1, forward strand.
GATTCCTCCTTTTTTTTTTTTTAACCTTGTATCAATGTGACGATTCACAGAATTTAAGCAAACGAACAACAGTAGCAGACAAAATAGTGTAAATGAAAAGGCGTATATAGAATTCCGCAATTACACAATCCACAAGAAACAGCAGAGATGACAGATTCCAATCCGCAACGCTAAAACATCCATGGAAAAACAACTACATCCTTATACCTAAAGGAATCAAGAATGAACAATAGTTTCCAGAAATAGGGCCAGTATCTCAATCCTTAGGATCCAGCACTAAAACCTAAAATTCCAAATGATTGAATCAAAGAAAGAAAAAAGGTGAATTGATGTGAACAATACCTGGATGGGAGTAGCCCGAGTAAAACGATGATCGACGGTGGCGATCGCATCTGCTGCCGCAGTAATGGGTAAAAAAAAAACAGAAGAAGAATTTGCAGTAAGAAAATAAAGAGAAAGTTCGTTATTTTGTTTTTGAAAACAAGACGGAAATGATATTATAATTTTTTTTTTAATTTTTATTTTAATAATAAAAGTTTTAAGTAAAATAATAAATTTGTTATTATGACAAATTATTGAGAGTTTGATGAAAGTTATAATTTAATTTATATAATTTCACAATATAGTTGAAAAAATTCTTCATGATTAATTTTGTTTTTATTCTAATCATGTTTATCTTTTGAATATTTATTTATACTCAACCTTAGTTCAAATTTGATACTCCCTAAACTATTCATTTTTATCTAATTTTTTCTTCCCTTCACTTTGTTTTATATTTATTTTTTAAATTTCAATTCAACATCTATATAGTTTCATTTGATTTCAATTTAGTCTCGTAGTCATGTCAAATTTTATTTGTTATTTTTACGTAGTTTG
>JBBMEG010000022.1:10025369-10038013 GCA_037832605.1 Cyclanthera cordifolia
TATACATTTCTATTTGGTAGTAAACAATAACTCTTGACTGCTCATCAAACCATCTATTAAACCACTCTATCAAATTCCATATCAAATAAATCACTCAACCACTACTAATATCAATTCTCAAATAACTGATTAATTGCTCAACTACTACTAACATCAATTCTCAAACAAGTATTCAACCACTATTAACCTCTCAACTCCTTCGCACTCCACTCTTTTCTACCGAAAGCAACCATAGTTTAAGAGTGTGTGTTTTTGTAGAAAAGAGTGTGGTGGAGAAGAGTGGAGGAGTTGATAGTAATTAAAGTGATTAAATACTACTGGTTTCATAATTGGTATTAATCGTGGTTGAAGTAATTAACTACTCATTTGAGAATCAGTATTAGTAATGATTCTATAATTAACTTCTTGTTTAGAGATTGATATTAATAGTGATTGAATGATAAATTTAATGTGAAGTTTGATGGAGGGTTTGATAATTGGTTTGATAGACGGTTGGTTGAGTGATTAAGAGTGATTATTTACTACTAAATACAAACATGTGATTTTTTTTTTTTTTTTGAGATAGTGATTTACCATTCTTCTTCCAAAAAAAAAAAAAAAGAAAAGAAAGCGTAATAGTTTAGTTTCAATATTTTTATCAAATTTCACAAATAGTTCATGTCATTGCTAGTTATTATTTTTCAAATTGTTTGGTTCGGTGGCGCGTTGATTTCATTATTTGGTGGTAATCCAATTCAACGTCATGTTAGTAGTGTGGTACCCTCAATGTAGGGATAGGTTTTTTTTTTCAACATATTTTATAATAAGGAAATTATACTCATGAATTATTCTCACAAAATCATAACAAATTTAAATAAAGTATTTGCATTTATACTTAGCATTTTTTACTATTGTATTATAAAAAAAAAAATCACTCTTAATAACTTATAAAATCTTTGAGATTATATAATTCAAAATTAAACAATCAGAAGAAAATACAAAAACAGTTAACCTATCAAAATCTTTATCAGATTTTAATTCAATTTTTTTTTGAAAAACTAATAAAAAAAATTAATATTGCATTTGAAAACTTGAAAATGAATATGAGAAAAAATAGGCGGGACAATTGAAATGTGTTTATGGAGAGATGTATATATCTTTAAAGTCATGTATATACTATGACATAATTGCGTACTTACGAATTTGTTTTGTTCTAAGCTCCATCTGTCATACATATAGTTGAGAACATTACAACTTCTTCTAGAAAGTCTTAAACTAAATTGGATCATCTGACAAATCTATGTTGCACATCATGCATATATTGGTACAATCTCCACAATAATGTAGTAGTATATGTACATACAATTGCAAACTCATTGTACATTTATTGTTTGTCTCTACCTGTCGTTAGGTGTACATTACTATACGATGAACAGGTGAAAAGATATGTAATTTCCTTGAAAAAAACATACACACATACAAAGATTGACTATGAGCATCATCACTTTCGTTGAAATCTAGCGTCATATATATATCGATTACATTCGTGAACCCACTGTACATCCTAATCCCCTTGTGAGAGGCTTTAATGCATATTTTTAATGAAGAGAATATGAAGAGATCTTTAGCTTAATTGAACAAAACATTTACTCATCCTCATTTACAGACCAGATATTGACTACGAGCTAGTATCATCACTTTCTTTGAAATTCAGTGTCAAATAAACATTGTTGAATAAGTTCACGATCCTTCTTTAAGGTTATAATCTTACCTTTTTTAAGCCTCATATGTATAAAGGGATATGCTATTCTCCAATCCCACAACAAACTAGATGATTGGCTTTGCAACTACGACATCCAATTCAATTCGCGAACCTGATCCTATCCATCGTACATCAAACACCATTTTAGGTTTATAAAAGTTTGAACCCCACTTCTTCTTCATGCCTTACAAAACTCTTCATATTTCAATTGTTGTTTGTAACTATAACAACCAATTAAATTCCGTGATCTCATATTTATTGTTTATTTTTGTGATATTTCCTTCATGCATCCCTCTCTTTTTATGGTGTTTCCTCAATCCCACTTTTTCATTCTACTAAGACTTCCCGCAAGGGAAGATTCTCTCCAACAAGAACAAATTGATGAAATTTTTTCTTTTTTTTTTTTGGTCGGCTCATCTGAATCTGCAAATTTTGTTAAAGGAAGATTTGGAAGAAGTTGAAGACAGCAAGATTTTAGGATGAAAACCTTGAGGAAATTTTAATGAGAGGTTAAAACTTTATATTTATCATGAATTTACGAAGGATGAAAATTATATTTTATTTAATAATTAATTTAATAAAATGTCTAGGGGTATTTTGGAGAATTGTTATGTATCTCTCTATATAGATTTTCCTTTTAAACATGTATTTAAATGGTTTCAAAAAGTAGCTATTTCCATAATAATTCTCTAAAAACAAGTTATTCTCTACTATTTCTCATTTTGGCACAGGTAGTGGGGAGGTTCGATCCTGAATAACTTCAAGAAGGTTTATGAGTTGGTGTTTTGATCTTTATTGGAATTAGTTGATACATGATGACTGATTCAATGATTTTTTCATTCGTTTCAGGGTAAGGATAGACCTTTTTTTAACCTATGCTTCCTCTTTTGCATTTTGATGGGGTTCCACACCTCATTAGCTCATATGCTCCAAGGATTATCCTCCAAAGTTCATCGAAAATTTGCCTTTGAGGTTGAGACAATGTTAATTTTGCCTTTGACGGAATATGATTATACTAAGGTCGTTAAAACATGGTTTTGATTAAATAAATTACTGAACATGACTTGTTTTTCTATTGGTGATAATTTGGATGATCACCCTTTATTCTGAAGTTCGGGATCATAATAGTTGTAAGGGGTTTGTCCTCGTTTGTGGTTTACTCTTGGTAGAGAGATTGATATACTTTATTATGGTGGTTAATATGAAATTGTGTTGGTAAAAAAAATTCTCTCTATCAACAAAAACATCTAAACACGGATTTCCTAATCTCTTATGCAATCAATCATCCAAATATGCACTTTCTTCTTCCTTCCATTCAAACATACACTACAACTACAAACTTTAACTGAAAACAGAGTCTGAAGTCAAAATCAAGCTTTCCCTTTTGCTTATTCAACGCTTTATCTAATAAAATTAGGCATCGATTATCCTCTATCTATATATGCACTTTCTTCTTCCTTCCATTCAAACATACCTCGTTTATGGTTATCACGGGGTACTAGTTTGCATCGTTTCAGATAGAGACGTCCGGTTCACTTTTCGCTTCTAGAAAGGATTGCAGGAAGGCCTTGGCACCTTGTGTAAGTTCAGTACTGCTTTCCATCCACAAACAGACGGTCAGACTGAGGTGTCAACCAGATCTTTGAGGATATGTTGAGGGCTTGTGTGCTCAATTTTCCTGGCAGCTGGGATCAATGGTTGTACTTGATGGAGTTTGCTTATAATAATAGTTATCAGTCCACCATTGAGATGGCTCCATTTGAGGCTTTGTATGGAAAACGTTGCAGATCTCCTACGTTTTGGTAGGAAGTATGAGGGAGAAAATTATTGGGCCCTGAGTTTTTATAGTTGACTAATGACGCGGTCTAGAAGATCCGTGTAAGGATGCTTACTACGTAGAGCCGACAGAAGAGCTACGCAGATGTCAGGCGCCGAAATCTAGAGTTTGAAGTGGGGATTCATGTTTTCCTCAAGGTGTTCCCTATGAAGGGAATTCTGAGATTTGGATAGAAGGGTAAGCTTAGCCCAAGGTTTATTGAACCTTTCGAGATCCTTGGGAGGATCAGAGCAGTTGCCTATCGACTGGCATTGACTCTTTCCATGTCAAGTGTGCACGACGTATTTCATGTTTCGATGCTCCGATAGTATGTACACGACCCCAATCATATCATTGATCACGAGCCTTTACAGTTGAATGAGGATTTGAGTTTCGAGGAAAGGTCGGTTCAGATTCTGGACAGAGATAGAAAAGTTTTAAGGAATCGGGAAATCAATATGTTCAAAGTATTGTGGAGAAGTCAAACCGTGGAAGAAGCCACTTAGGAAAGAGAATACGATATGCATGCCCGCTATCCTGAGTTGTTCATGCCTTAGTTCACTTTTGGGGACGAAAGTTTCCTAAGGGAGGAATATTGTGACAGCCAGAAGTTTGCCCTCCTTAAATTACAAGGTTAGTTTTGCACTTTTCGGACTTATCGGGACTCCCGAAAGTCTTATATTGAGAGTCGTAAAGTCAGAAATTGAAAACTAGGGGTAAAAATGGTCATTTTTAGCCCTAGGGGCATTTTTGTAATTTTTGCCAGCTATTTTGTCTTTATATAAAAGGCCAAAAGAGAAACAATCATTAGGGTTTTGAGTGTTTTCTTGGTTTTCAGTGCCAGCTAGTGATATCCTCTCGTTTTTCGTGAAGAATCTGACAGTCGCCTCGATTTCAGCACGGTCAGACCTCGTGTTCCGCGTAGCCGCCGACAGCTGGATCGATTTCAACACGATCAAACCTCGTGTTCCACGTAGCCTCCGACAACCGCCTTGATTCCAGTAGGTCGGGTTTCGTGTTTCGTGCAGATGCCAACAGTCGCCTCGTTTTCAGCACAGTCAGGCCTCGTGCTCTGCGCAACCGAGAGCGCCGCCGACAGCTTAGTGCAGAATTTTGTGCCAACCAATCCAAAGATGAAGATCATCTTGCCCGGGCTTGCCTTGTCTCCCAAACCTGACTGTAGCCACTCCGTGTACGCCACGCGTCCCGCGCCTGCAAATTTGTGCCCCTGCACGTCTAGCTCATGCACCGCCGCGGATCGTTCCTCCGGCCACTTTTCCAGACACGCCCCATCGTCGGTCGCTGAAAAATTTCGAATACTTGATTTTGGGTACTTTCGATGCTCTTGACCTATTTTTTATGGTTTTATGGGCTAATTCTGAAGTTTTTTAATCCCGTATTGCTCAGTTTTTGTCGGAGAAACGTCTAGGAGTTGCAGTTCGGGCACTTAGGAGTACTTTGAAAGGAAAACAACCAAGGTAAGGGGGGGCTAATCCTTGTCTTGACCTATTATGACTGATTATTATGCGTGTTTAGATGAATTGAATGATCGTGCATGGTTCACTGATAAGAAATGTTGTGATTTTGTTATTTATGAATTTCGTAGTTCTTATTATGTGATATATCTACCTCAAGACCAGGTTGGCCTAACCATACTCGGGTTGCCCCGTCGGCATTAATTGAAACGTATCCGGGTAGGCTTATCCCCCGTGGGGATGCCCTTTTATGCAAATCACGAGGAGGGTTGCCCCGATATTGTCTTGCTTAAAACTCATGGTTACTTACTTATCCATTTACTATCGTTCATCTATCGCTTTTATACTATGTTTCAACCTTAAGATAAGAAATCTTTGTTGAGATTAAAATACTCACCCCCCCCCCCTCTTTTCTTCTCTTATGTGACCAACCACAGGTATGCACGGGCTTTACCAAGATAGCTGATCTGGCGCAGTGGAGACCATGGGCCTTGATCACTGGAATTATTTTGAAGAAATGTTTACTTGCTATGGTTTTTTATTTAAATAATTTGAAGGTCATTTTACTCATGCACCTAGAGTAAGGGTCTAGGTAGGACTCCTAAAAGGGTCAAGCCTTTACAGATGATTATATTGATAGTACATTGTACATATTACAAATTTAACCCTAGTGTGAAAGGAATGTGTTAGATGAGGTGATGAACAGTGGAGTTAGGGTGTATTAATTTATTTTGAATGGAACGATTATGTAGTATGTAAGTCCTATCTTTCTTCGTGGTAGTTTGAAAAGAGGATAGCCAAGTATGATTTACAAGGTTAATGTTGGTTATAGGATGACTAGGAGATGTCCCAGTGTGACTAGTACTACGATCAGTGAGAGATTAGTCATTCAAGTAGTGAAAATATGTATTGAAATGTACATTCAATAGTAAGTACCTCTAAGTACACATGTTCATGTAACCACTTTAACAGGGTGATACCAAAGCCGATAGAGTAGCCAAGCGCGAGTCGTGCTATAACGATTTTCTCAAGGTGGTAAGGGCATATGGTAGATTTTCTTAAAATGACATGTAGTTAGTGAGATCACCCTTCAACCGGTTGAATTGGAGCATTCGTTTAGGTAGTCGAAAGTTACGATTGTTAGCTAGTTTCCAGTTGATACTCGAGCAATGTACTTCTTGATCATACATGCAGAGGTGTTTAACGCTCCAATGGAGAGTTATTGAGTAGATAGTTTCATTCTAAAATTGAGTATGTATTAAACGTGTTAGTTAGTGTGTTGTGCGATAAGTAGTTGATTGATGTAAGGCATCGAGTATCATGGACATGGTTGATTTGTGTTTGGTTTTTCAGAGCCATGTGTTTCCCTTCTCCTAAGTTGGGATTCCAAAGTTACTAGTTTCACCTTCTAGTTTTCATTTGTAGTTTAATAAACATAAAAACTTCTTTGTATTATATGCCCATTCTATACTATATTGTTAACTATATGCTCACTTTATATTGTATTGTCAACTATGACACGTTTCTATGTGATTGTCGTGGCGAGACTTAGTTGTAATCGTCGAACTATGCAAAGTGGTAGCTAGAGCAAAGTAACGAACCTGGTCTCAAGTTGCCATCTTTTAACTATTATTTATAGTGTGCTACTTCAAAGTTTTAGGGTGTTACACTATGATTGATCATAAAACTAATAAAACTAAACACATTTTGGTTTTAACAAGTATTAGTTCAGAAGAAGAACATTATCTTGCATGGATGAATATAGTACGAAATCTTTTAAACCAAAGGATGGTGTCAAATTATCTCAAGTTAGATAGGAGATATTTTAACCAAAGAAATTAATTAAAAAAAATAGAAATAGAAATATCATTTATTGACAAGGTGTAGGTTGTCAATTTGAATAAGTATTGGTGGATGGTACATGAGAAGAAAGAATAGCCTCAAATGTATAATATTATTTTAGTGTCCTCAATATATAAAGATATTAGCATATATTAAGAACCATATGAAATAAAAATTGTTTGGGCCTACGGCAATCTTAAGGGCACCCTTCTCTACCGCAATCTCTGAATCCTTATCCACACCCATTCTCAAAACCTCTGTCATCTTCCTTATCTCTTCTTTGATACTCTCACAAACTATATCTGATTCTAATCCTCCTTCTTCTGCTTTCTAATTCCAATTTATAGTTCTTTGCACATTCATCTCATCATTGGATTGATTTCGAGTAAAACCCACATTGTTTTTTCTGTTTTTCTCTTCCTCTCTTGAAACCCTCGATCAATCTATGTGCTTTGGACGCCTATTTGTTTGACTGAATTCGAGGGTTTTTCTTTTTTCTTCTTGTTTTTTTTTTCTTTTTCAACCGATTTGTATGGCTTTGGTTTCGATTTTGTCGGAGATTTTGGGGAGACCCAGAATCGTTGATGTTCTTGTTGAGCTCATGATCTTCATTGCGCCTCTTTGGATTGCGGTTATTGTCGGAGTTTTGGTGGGGTGGACTTGGAAGCCGAAATGGGCTTATTTGGGAAGAGAAATTATGGATTCTTCGGTTTCGGATGAGTCTAAGTCAACATCGACGACTTCCTTTTCGTTGTTGCAGTCAATTCCGAGCTTCAATTCTTTGAATTTTCAGATGCCTAGCTGCATACTTAGCCCCTTCGATGGTAAAGATGAGAAGGAAATTCCCTCTTCGCCGTCGAGCTCTGATTCTGAATCGAGGTTGTTTAGTTGTTCTTTCGAGTATTAATAGAGTTGGTTGAGTTATTCCTTTTTAAACAGAGTGAATTGAAGTTATTGATAATTAGTGGGATGGGGTTGAAAATTTGTTCATCGTTTGTTAATGGTTTCTAACACTTGATTATGTTGTTGTACCAGTTCGTTAGAACTTGAAGGAGAAAATTTGAAAGTTGTGAATGAAGATGATTTGGAGTACATTAGTAAGCTAGTTGAAGAGAAAGATGGGGGACCTGCGTGGATTCAAATGATGGATCGCTCTACTTCAAATATGAGTTATCAGGCATGGAGGAGGGATCCTGAGGTAGCCCCCTTGCTACACAATGATTTCTGTTGAATTTTTACGTTAGTATTCAAGTGATAAATAAGTTATGTATAAATGTGTTGTTTAGAATTCGTATGTAGGTTAGAATTCATATGTTGCTCCTTGCTTTCCAATTAAATTAAAGCAAGTATACTTGACTGATATAGTTAACATTTAATTTATGAATGATCAAGGTACACTATATTAGTTTTATTCCAGATGATCCTGCAGTCGTACTGTATTACTTTGTTTTATTAGCCTTGGTTTTATCCGAGTTTAATTTCTGTGTCTTTCGCGGTCAATAACACTTGGTAACTTACTACACTATTTGGCGTTGTTGTGTGGACTTACCAGACTGGACCCCCACAATATAGAAGTAGAACCGTGTATGAAAATGCAACTCCAGAGATGGTGAGGGAGTTCTTTTGGGATGACGATTTTCGGTCAAAATGGGATGATATGCTTATATCTTCTACAACTTTGGCAGAATGCCCCACAACAGGAACAATGGTAGTCCATTGGGTGCGCAAGGTGAGGTTGCTGTTTTCTTACTAATTGAGTTATTAATTTATTTTCCATTTTGTCTTGTTGGTGACACTATTTTATTGGCCTTTTCTGTTTTCTTTGGTGGTTCAGTTTCCTTTCTTCTGTAGTGATAGAGAATATATAATTGGGCGACGTATTTGGGAAGCAGGACGAACATATTACTGTGTCACTAAGGTATAATTGGTAAACTAATAATCATTCCTGGCATGATATCTTGTGCTTGTTCCTTTGGTTTTGCTTACTCTTCTATTTCCTTCCTCTTTTAATTTTATTTTCTAGATATCGTGTTCTCTAGTTTGTGATTTATTTGGTTCTTACATTAGCCCTCATGTTCCCTATCCCGCAAGCATTATCATTTTTTATGTCATTAATTTGTAGAACAAAATCATTATCTTTGTAATGAATGGAATTTCAATGTTTGTTGACAAAAAAAGGGTATGTTTATATGGTTGTAATCATGTTTTGTTTAGTTCATGTTCATTACTAAATGGGTAAATGTAGTAGGCTAGGGCTAGATAGTTGTCCTATGAAAATAGTTAAGGTACACTTACACGTAAGCTGAATGTCATGCCCCTAGACATTTTAGTTAGTCATTGCTCCTTTTGATGTCTCTTCTATCGAATATATTGTAGCCCCTGTGATCAGGTATCTAGATTTTTCTTTCAGAAGTATTCTAATGTCTGCTAATGTTCTGCCAGATCTTTTCCTAATTACTTTTCTGGCAGTAACTTATCGGTATTCTTATCTTTTTTTAGAGTGTTCCATGTTCCTCTATACCCAGACGCAACAAACCAAGACGTGTTGATTTGTACTATTCAAGCTGGTGCATTCGTGCAGGTAACTAAAGTCTTATCTGCATTATTTCACCTTTTAGTGTGTGTGTGTGTGTTTTTGGTAGAAGAAGAGTGGAAGGGGTCGAAGTCCAACCCCTTGTTTGGATTTGGTGTAATTGTAAACAATCATCGTTAATCACTCTGCATCAAACTGTACCTTAAATCCTTCATAAGAAACCCTATAGTTAATCTAACATCAATTTTCAAACGAGTAGTTAATTATCCAAGCACTACTAACATCGATTTTAGAAATGAGTAGTTAACGACTTCAACTACCATTAACCCTTTCACCCAACTTTGCTTTTGCTACCAAATCCAAGCACACCCCTAGTGTTATGTCACCATATGCTGTCCTTTAGTGTTTTTGCTATAAAGTCGCCCCCGAACAGAAGAAATATGTGGCATCCCGAAAATGTTTCAGAAATTTATTTCTGACCTTTCTCATTTCTTGTTCCATTTTTCTTTTGTACTTGGGAAGTTTTAAGATGCAACTTTTTTATAACAATTAAGATGTGACTTAAAGAGATTTCATTTTTACTCTGGTTGCATATCTGAGCAGTTGAATCAAAAAATGTGGAAGGACAGCAAACCGCATGCGAGGTTATACTGTTTCACTATGAAGACATGGGCATTCCTTGGGAAATTGCTAAGCTCGGAGTTCGTCAGGGAATGTGGGGAGCCGTTAAAAAGATCGATCCTGGGCTTCGAGCATACCAAAAAGAGAGAGCACTGACATCCACCGTACCACACGGGGCCATCATGGCTCAGATCAACACGAAAGTTAATGTAGACTACTTGAGATCTCTGGAAAATAGCTCTGACAATGATTCATTGGAGAATCAAAGTTCAAAATCATCTGAAAAACCAGTTGGGAAGAACATTCCCAAACTGCTTGTGGTTGGTGGAGCCATTGCTCTAGCCTGCACTATTGACCGTGGACTGTTAACAAAGGCAGTCATATTTGGAATTGGCAGAAGATTCGCCAAGATTGGAAGGTGATTATGAACTGATGCTACCAACGTGAATGGAATTGTTTTCCTTATCTCATTGCATATTGGCCTCTACATATAACAACCTGCTTATTTTGCACTACTCTTTTGTTTATATGTTTCTTTCGTGTTTCGTCTCGGATAGGAAGAGAATAGAATGTCAATACCACCTAGGTGGACGGGAAACGTAATCGAGTCGATCGAGGCTTTTGCACGTAGAAATGAAAACAGAATGTGTAGGATCTGAACTTTGTGATGATAATGACAGATGTGGATATAAGTTGGTTATCTCATGTGAGTTTGTTTGTCAATATGGCAGAAATTTGTAACAATATTGAAAGATGGGTGCTGTCTTGTGTAGCCAAATAATCATGAGGTTACAAATTTGAATGCTTTGATAATACAACAATCAAAAGAAAATATTTTGTGAGATAATGTCGGCTGGATCTTTGAGAATCAAGGTTCACATTTTTAATCCAAATTTCTATTGGACTTTATTATACGTCTTGGAAATAATGAGATTTTTATTCTTAAGAAATGAATAAAAGGGAGGAGAGAGAAGCATACTATTTGAGATTTTACTGCTTAATTATCTAGTATAAATGTTTTAATTAGGTGTGATTTCAATTTGGTTTTTACTATATTTGACACCATATTTTTTGTTTTTTTAATAATTGGGTTCAAATCGATGTCTGATAATTGACAAAACTATTAGTTCGTATTTGTCTCATTTGGTTTTTGTTCGATTTGGTTTGATTTCAATTATAATTTGTCTCTCTCTCTTTTTTTTTTTTTTTAATTTGATTTTAAGTATTTTTTTTACTTTATTAACAAGAAAACATCATTTTCCATGAATAACGTAATATTTATAATACTTTTGTTTTATCTTTCACATTTAAATTTATTTTTTTTATCTTATCTAAATATTAATATATTTTTATTTTTCTTAAATATTTATATATTCGGTTCAAATTTTATATTGGTTATTTGTTCTGAACAAAAAATCAAAACTTATATATTTCGGTTGTTCTAAAAAATTAGATCGATATTGGTTTTGTTCGGTTGTTTTTATTTTTATTTTTTCCTTTCATCCCAAATTTTAATTCAATTTAATAGTTTAAATTAATAAAAGACGGGGAGGGGATGTGTTTGGTGAAAAGATAGAGTTAAGTCAAACCAAGTGTAGTAAATTGATAGTTAAATAAAATTGTGTTTGATATGCAAATTTACGTAAGTTGGATTAAATTAAGTTGATTGTTGTTTGATGGACATATTAAGTTAAATTTATTTGATATGCATGTTAAGATAAGGTGAGTTTTTAAACTTACATCCGATAATTTTCAAGCATTTTTTAAATGATTCTACCAATTATGTATCTTTTTACTCTTCATTTTTTTTCATAGCAATACATAAATAACAAAGTGGCATTCATTTGAAATTACTGTAATATAACATTCATTCCATAATCAAATTATATTTTCGACATGATAGATTAGATTTTACGTCAAAAGAATAGGAGACATTAAAAAAGTCATCAAGTTACACATAAAAAGAGTAAAAAGTGGGCTCCTTCACTCATTTTGTTCGAATTTGCCATTTAGCAAACATTGATCGTGTCATTAAATCTCGAAAGTATAACCATTTAGTGAAAGATCGGACCATTGCTACTCGTTTGGGAGCGACATTTATATTTTCCATATTGTTGAAAGGAACACATTAATCCTAATTATAGTTAGTAGGGTTAGAAGTTGGTAGAAAATGAATCCTTCATGCTATTTTATTTGAATGGAAGTAATTGAAAGGGAAATAAATATATAGGTGGAACTTGGAAGCATAGGGCAAATTATGAGTAAATTAAAGTTGGTCAATTTGCTTTTGTTGAGAGCATGCGGGTCCATTGGGTTAGGATTTTGAGGGAGACAAAGTTAATCATCCACTCATTCTTATGCTTTTATTCTTTTTCTTAAAGGATTAATGTTCTTACATCTTTATTACTTTATTTTTCATGTACATAAAATCAAATCAAAATTTTAAGAAATATCATGAATTACCAATTTTAAAATTAATTACATGTATAGCATAAAATTTGTCTCATACATGTAGGAAGACTAATTAAAAAGTCCACTCGTATATCTGTCATATCTTTATTATTTTGGCATTCAGTCTATCAATCTCATTTTAGCCAATAGCTCAATCAGTTCTCT
>JBBMEG010000022.1:10038774-10058203 GCA_037832605.1 Cyclanthera cordifolia
CTCCTATATCTTCCCCTACCCACACCCTTTCAATCCAAATGGGCAACTGCTTGTTCGCCGGAGATCAGCCACGCGGCAAAGTCAAAGTAATCACATCCAACGGCGGGATTATGGAGCTGGATTCTCCGATCACCGTCGGGTGCATCGCCGGCCAGTTTCCCGGGTACGGCATATTCAAAACGCAAGATCTGTTCTGGAAGGCACTGGCGCAGGAAGAGGAGCTGATTCCGGGGAAATCCTACTACTTGCTTCCGACAAAAGGGGATATGGGAAGGATGATGATGATGATAAGGCCACGTGAGGGACACGTGAGCGCTCCGACGTACAGAATGTCGTTGGATTACCGGTCGCTGCAGGCGGAGGTTTGGAAGGTGAAATTGGTGATCAGTCGGAAGCGATTGAGGGAGATTTTGGAGGAGGGGGATCGTACTCAGGAGTTGATTGAAAGTGTTCGGACTGTCGCTAAATGTGCCACCGCTGCCTCCACCAACGGCTTCTCCTCGTCAATGGCGTTTTCCGACCAATGGAATTTGTCCGCCGCCACTGCTATTTCGACTCCTAGCTAGTGTCTCCTCTCAACCTGCCGCCTTTCTCCAGCTTTAACTCTACATTGGGTTTTTTTTTTTTTTTTAATTTGGTTTTGGATTCTCATAGATTTTGTTTATGATTTTGTTCTTACTTTTGAAGATCCTCTCTAATAGAAAATTAGAGATGGTGACTTCAAAATGGGTGTATTGAGTGTATATTTTTCTCAATCAAACATCAATGTTTAATGGACCAATTTAATTTTACAACCATCAACCAGCACTGCTTTTATGTAGGATTTGTGATCTCTTCGCTCCAAAAAAAAAAAAAAACAAAAATTTTAAATAAAAATAATATCAACCGAGTGGTATTATTGCTTGTAACACATGCTGATGTACTTTTTAAAAATACTTCCAAACTGATTGTTTAGCTTGTTTATGGAACTATTTCAAATGAAATTTTATAATTACTCTTTGAATATTTCATCCAAAAAAATTATTAAAATAATTTATTCTTTAAAATCATTCAAAATAATTCATTATTTTTAATCATGCAAAATAATGACTTTACAATTATTCGCTGGTCATGCATTTATCTAAAAAGAATTTAATCTTTCAATACTTTTAATTTTAAAAAAATTAGATTTTTACACATACTTATATTACTCTCAGTAAAAGGAAAATCGCAAAAATTTCAAAACATGACAATTTAATTTAATCCATATAAAATTTAAAATTAGTAACAATTTAGATTGTTTAGTTAATTAGACGTACTAAAAAGATGAATATATCTCTAGTTCGCACTCTGAAATAACAGTACAGCCACTTTTACATTGCCTTCTCTATTCAATCGAATTCAAATTAAAAAAAGCAAAATTGAATTAAAATCGATTTCAATAATTATCTATTACTTCAATGTTTGCTTAATTATTGCATATTCTATGCAAGAATAACAGCAGAATTGCCGGTCGTATAAGAGTTAGTGGCATTGATGTTACCAAAAATAAATATTAACACTATTTCCTGGGAAAAAAAAAACAAAACATTATCTGATGAGTAGGATTGTAAAATAAAGCCAATCTGAAGTGATGGGCTAAAATAATGGTAGCTATGATTCGAATTCAGAAACAATTATTTTGAAGCATGTGTCTGTATCAACCATGAAAACAAAGAAGAAATGAAAAATACTTCAATTGCCTTTCTCTTTTCAAATCCAAACCAAAGAGTATTTCAATTCAACCCCTTCATAAAAAATTCCAAACTAAAGAAATCTAATCATTGTTTAACCAACTTCACAAAAATGTAACCTGTATTGATCATTATACAAATCGACACATCGAGTGAGAGCCGACAAACTTGGATGAAAATCACTAAAAGATGAACGCATGGATGGAGAAATCACATTGAATGATTGAGGTATACTTGCTTCAGAGATTTACCTGTAGTTATTATATCCCGAAGGGGGAGGATAAGACGATTGTGGATAGCCCGGAGCTGGATAGCCTGGAGCTGGATAGGGTTGTCCATATGCAGGTTGGGGTGCATATCCGACCGACGGAGGGATTTGTTGATCAATTCGTGACATTTGTTGAAGAGGAGGCACTCCCATTACCTGCGTTCCAAACATGCCATCTCTTTTGTCCATCTCAATCTTGTGTTGAGTCTGCAATATCATCCCAATTAGTTGATGATTATACATTTAAATTTTGATACCTGAAGCTTTTTTTACTCCTTACCTGCATACATGCGCAAACCCTGTTGAAAAGAAGAGTTGTTATTAGTATTTAAGCACGACAGCAGAGAATAACTAATAAGCGAGATATCGATAGGCGATCTTACGAGCAATAAACCATATCAGATAAGCAAGAAAGCAGCTGCGAAGCCTCTTGAATTTCTTCACTTCCTACTATCATAGCAACGATGGAAAATATACATGCTATTTGTTGTAGACAGAACATAAATCCCTGAATAATTTGAGAACGCATAAATAAAGAGCAGTGAGAATTATAGAGAGAACTTGAGAGATGGAGATCGTAGAACAACGTACGATAATGCAATTGTCACATTGTGTCGTCTGAATGTTGAACTCGTCTTGCAACAAAAATCGAGTAGAGGCCACTGAATTCCCAAAGCAGAGAAAAACCTTGAAGATCAAATGAACATGTATCAAGTTTAACTACAAAAGTGCTCAAAGCAAGAATACTTTTGGATTTATACATAACAAACAAATCACACATAAATATTCTATTAAAAAAGAGGGTATTCAGCAACTTCTGAACATAAAACACTGAACTGAACCCAAGATCAAACACACCTGCACTTGAGGTACAGAATTGAAGTTTTATTATTTAGTCAAAATCTCTATGTTTCTGGGGCATATCAGATCCATCATTGGATATAGTAAAGAATCAAAAGACAATTACAACCAGCCAAACCACCAACTCCCAGTTCAGTATCAAGGTGACAGGCAACAGTAATTGATTGGAAAGGACTACACCCATGCGTAGAACTGGGATAATTGATTTGATTTCTTCTGACTTCCTATGGAAAGCAAGCATAAAAAATGTATGGGAGTATTGTTTGATGCATGCATTCACTTTATTCATGAAAATCATAAACTTTATTGATATGAAATTATTCAAAAGTAATTAGATAAATAACTGGTACTCATTAAATAAAACAATTCCAACTGATAATTTTTGTACCTCTGTGCAAAGGCAAAATTCAGGGCATTTACTCTCTCCACACCTGCCACTGCAAGGCATATAGCCTGCACAGCACACATACCTATAGAAAAAAGAAAACGTGAAAATAACTCAACAAAATCAAATTAGTTGCGAACTCTTTATGAAGCTGAGACAAAATAATTACCTCGACATGTCATTATATAGTGCTCTTTTACGAAGCAAATAGGATACACAAGGCCCACTGCAAGAGGGAAAACAAATGAAGCAACTACATGAAACCATTATTTTGGCTCTTAAAAATTAATTGTAACAGTCTAGTGATGATCATAACTATAAGAACCAATATTAGAAAATTCGTGATTTCTCACTGATACAATTACTAAAATAAGGAATTACGTTTCTGGTGTAAAGAAAATAGATCTGGAAAAACCTCATTTTACATAAAATGACAACATTAGCTGGAATTGAGTGTGCACATGATAGTGGTTCCTACTTTTCAGACCGATTGGATAAAATCTTGATCTGTGTCAAAGAGGCTCCTAGCAATGTAACTCATACTAAGCTTTTTGACATACGTCTAACATTTGAATTAGCTCCACGGATTGAAAACAAGGCCATGAGTTCAATTGGCCATGAGTTCAAATTTCAAGGTTCTTTGGTGAGGAAAAGGCTTTGGAGGAGAAGATTTGGGTTAGGACAGAAGATGCAAATCGGGTAGCAAAGGTATATTTTGTTGAAAGGAAATACTTTGCACACCAAGAAAGTTGTGGACAATCGATATGGAAGAGATATAGAAAATGAAAGTTTTTGTGGCCTATGAAGAAGATTCATTTAGAGTACCTTCGAAAGGTGAAGAAACGAAAGCAACCACCAACGAAAATAGAAAAGTGCCGGCAATCAATTAATTCTCTACTTTCAGTAATTGATAAAGTTGCATATGAAAGAGAAGAAAGCACCTTGACATAGTCACATATCCAAACGGCTTGAACCTGATCCAATTCAATTAGACCCACTTGACAAAATGCCTTCACATACCCAAATTGTTTTGGTCAACCCGACCCATGTGAGTAATCAAAGCTGGTTTGTTTCCAATGAATTTGGCCGGGTTATTTGTTTGATAAAAAAAACTCATGGATCAAAATGTACTAGTCGTATTATTTTCAATCAATCGTGGGCAGTTTTCTCTCCAATCGACAATGCTTAGCATCGCTCAACTAAGAGTTGCTAGAGATTTTATGCAAATGTGGAAGCTTTTCTTTGTAGGCTGCTTAATGAAGAAGACAGCAGAGTTTTCATTAGGATATACTTGTTAAAAAACAGCATTATGAAGGCTCACCATGGGCACAACTTGGCAATATTAAGAGAATGTGGAAAAAAAATCAACTACTGAGCTTAGTACTTTGATGAATAACGGGCCTAATTTACTTGGAGATAAAAAAAAAATTTGATGGATTGATTATGGCCTCTGTTTTCCACCTACGGGAGGCTCACTCTAAAAATCAAAATGGTCAATTAATGGAGGATTTAAATGAGAAATCAAATGGGCCGGTAGTGCATTGCCTGGTGGGCCACATTTTAGCGTATCACGCAAAAAGCTCTTTATTTTCAACCAGTTGAGGAATTATCCAACGTAGAGGAGAAATTTCGAATTTAGGCCAAATTTTCATATATGGGCTGCTTTGGAAGGCCTGGAGGGTGGATAAACTGTTTAAAAAACTTCACAAAGTAGGCTCAAATTAAATGTTGGAGCATGTATACACACAACTTTAAGTCATTTTTTCCTTCCAACAAATGCTTTCACCCATACAAATTTCTTTCACTTTCTGCCAACTCTGATCACCGTCCACCGCCGCAGCCGCCTCCAACAACCGGAAAATATTTTCTTGTATATTCAAATTTAGAGGTTTTTTTGTTTTAGTTCTTGTAATAAACACCTTGAGGACAAGGTGTACTTTTGGAGGCCGGGTAATTGATAGGATCCTCTTATTAGGTCTCTTGTTAGTTAGTTAGTTAGTTAGAAAGTTCCATTTGGGGTGGTTAGTTAGTTAGTCCTCTATGGACTATATAATGTACTCTTTACCCTAAATCAATACAACAAGTAATTTTATATTGATTCAAGTGAGTGAGGGGACCCTTTGATAGAGCTAGGTTCAATCATATGTACTTTTACTTTTCTATTAGGGAGAGGACGGTCCACAAGGGTAAGATCATCAATAATCAATAAGGTTATTTATTATCTATAAGGTTCAATACTCAACAAACAGTCAAATACTCGCTCAACAAACCATACTTTCAAATTCACTAGTCACAAACAGTGCCCTTCTTTTAGTAAATGGATCAATGCAAACAACTTAATCTTAATGTCAGAAACAGGAAATTACAGAACTTGGACTAATACAAACAAAATAGAATTAATGTGTCAGGAAAGGGAGGACCTCAAAACATGGAGTACCGAGTACCAACAGTTGGGTATAAAGGTCAAACTCATCAAAACCATCAGCATCTTATTGTGTAAATATCTAAAAATAGCAAAGGCATAGGATTTATTTCTATTGATTAACCATGGGAAAATAGAATGAACCACAGGCAGAACTTGAAAAAATTAATGAACACAAGAGCCGACGCAAACACCAACTCTACTAATATGAACCTACAACAAGTATCTTTAACATCGACAATATCGTCTACAAAATCCATCTTCCTAACCATTGTCCGAGCACAAGACCAAAAGCAACCACAATTAGATAGAATTAAGATTCCACTTTTTCATTTCTCACTTTCATCCAACCACCAGATGAGCAAACAAGCATCTTACCATGAATTGTAGCAATCGCTTTCCAAACTTAAGGTAAGAATATCTTAATTTACTCTTTCCTTACACAGGGCAACCTCATTTGATTCTCCATGCCCATGAAAAGAAAACCTCGTCGAGAAACGAGAATCAAGATGAATTGTGCACAAAAAAAAAAAGGATAATCTCCTATATTACCACCGACACCTTGAACTATTCATAATGAAGAACCATTATAACTCAAAAATTCATCTAAAGCTGATAGGATGATCGTTGGTGGAAATCATTAAATTCAATTTGCTCAAGCGACGTTGAGTACAGGATATTGGTTCATGTAACACCCGCGGTTAGGAGGGGTACATGAATGAACCGAGTCCACATCCGAATGAGAGAGATCTAGGGATATAGTCTCATGGTTAAGAAAAGCTTAAAAGAGTTGATTTGTACTACCTATACCAACAAGGTGCACCTACCTT
This sequence comes from Cyclanthera cordifolia, assembly GCA_037832605.1. Classification (NCBI taxonomy): domain Eukaryota; kingdom Viridiplantae; phylum Streptophyta; class Magnoliopsida; order Cucurbitales; family Cucurbitaceae; genus Cyclanthera; species Cyclanthera cordifolia. The sequence continues at coordinate 10,045,253 of JBBMEG010000022.1, forward strand.
TTTGGTAGCTCAATTGTTGGAATTTCATAGTTAAGCGTGCTTAGCTTAGAGTAGTCCTTGGTTGGGTGACCTCCTAGAAACTTTCTTAGGATACATGTGAGTGAGGACAAAACATGATGGAAGAACCTGTGTTGGTATGTGGGGATAGTCTTCACTTTTAGGAGCGCTTAAAGGCTAGTAGTTAAAGTGGCTGGGTCGCAGGGGATGTAGGAGAATGTCGGGGCCCAAAGGGGCCGGGTACGGATTCCAAGACCTCATCCAAATGTCGGGCACAGGTGTTACAATTCAAAACCGCATAACTAATGATTCGTATTGTTTTGTTTCTATCGAATCTACTCATTTTTTCATTTCATGCAGATTATACTTTGGAGCTAGAGACGGATACAAAGCATCGACCATGTCAACATAATCAGCCAATTTCATTTTTTTTCTAAAACCGAGAAATTGAAGCTTTGCTCCACAATACCCAGGGTAACCACACGAGTCCCTAGACCAGACATTGGGAGACATCGAAGGAATGGAGAGACAAGAGGTGTCTACAAATTATTATGAGTCTCGAACCTAGAACCTTGAGGGAGCACACCTTCAAAGCTCAAGCCTTCAACCACTATGCCACCCCTTGGAATAATCGGCCAATTTCAATTAGTTTACTTCATTCTATCAGCTCACTTAAGACCAGCCGAAATTGTGACTCGCTTTTCATAAACAAGTTAAAATTCCATAAGATGAACAAGCCAACGAGTCAACGCGTCGACATCAAACAAGCAGTCAAGATCTAGAAATAGCAAATGCAAGAAAAGCCCATCAAGCCAAACCCTCAATCAAAACAATGAAGCAAACAGCTCAATAAACGCAGATAAACAAAACAGGCGAATAAATCAGATCCACAAGTAAAAGCGAAGCAGAAGAAAAAACAAGAACACGGCAACAGAAAGAAGAAATGAAACACCATGTTCACTCACCACCACAACGCAAAGCAGCAATCTGAAATGAAATGAAACATAAACCCTCATGAGAAGTCAAACAAAGTCAAGCGACGATGAGCAAAAACAATAAACAAAAGCAAAGATAGATAAGAACGTACAAGGAGTGTCAGCCTGAATTGTACGCATTAAGTCGGTGTGCCAGAGATTACGAAAGTTCTGGCGGAGTTGCATCTTATCGATATGTTGCTGCATAGCCATGGCTGCCTTCGCAGATCTTCAGAGAATCTAAACCGGCGCTAAAATTTTCCCTTGAAAGAACTGAATTAGGTTAGGTCTACAGAATAAAAGATCGGAGTCTGAAAGAGAGGTTAAAGGGTGGAGGTATTACTAGTGAGAATCGTGGAGAACTGTGAAGAAGAAGACGGCCCCAACCACGCAGTGGAAATCTCAACTTGAAACCAGGCTGGTAAAGGTCTGAGTCAAATTTATTGGTTTTTTAGATAACAATAACAAAGAGTATTTTACAAAAAAGGAAAACTTGAGGCTAACTCTCCTTCAGAATGCTGTCACAATTTTTTTTTTTTTTTTTTATGAATATTACGGAGAATGATTAATTATATATGTGGTCAAAAAAATTATTAGGAAGAGAATGATTAATTGGTTTCGGAAAAAAAAATGATAATGAAAAAAATTAAAATAATAGATATGATGTGAGTGAAAAAGTTGTTATATATAAACTAGTTAGGAGTATAATAGAAATGTGATTTTAGAAAAACGTGATTATGATGAATGATTCTTTGTAGCTCAACTACAGAGAATCATTATTTGTCTCATTCTCTCATTTATTAATGTGGAACAAACACTTCCTAAGGAGGATTTGTCTTTACCAAAAGGTGAGTGGTGCATAATAAAACATGGGTTCGCTCCCCCACCAATTAATTGCAAAGTAGAAAAATGTTGATATCATTTGAGTTTTTTTTTTTTTTTTTTAACTTTTAAATGTCTAATTTTATTTTTGAAATTAAAAAACTTGTTTAATTTAAAATTTTCAAAAATCTAATTTTAATGTTTTTATCTGGATAAAAAGTTAAAAAATAGCTTCTTCTATCAAAAAAAACCCTTAATTAACTTAAATGGGTGAAAAAAATTAAAAAAAAACTAATTTGTTTAAAAATATTTAGATCGAGATTTTGAAATATTTAAAATTATAATTTAGAACGAGACTTTATCTTAAATATTTAGAAGTAATAGTGAAAAAAAGTCACAAGTTTATTTTGACGTAAAAATTTATTTGGCCCACCAACATGAGCTCAAGAACGGAAGGGAAGAGCCCTTCCTGGCATCTGGGTGCCGGGTTTTCCAGCCCGGTTAACCCGACGTGTAACCCATGCAGCGATTACAGTTTTTTTTTTTTTTTTTTTTTCAATTAGCGTGTTGACTGTTCACGCCTTCATTACTATCTTTGATATTTTGTTTCGAAACGTTCCTCTCTCTCTCTCTCTCTCTCTTTTCCTTTCCTTTTTTTTTTTTTTTTTTTTTTTTTTTTTCCTTTTCCAGTTTTTCGGTTTCTTAATTATTCTTTTTCCATTTTTTGTTTGATTTATTTTCTTTTCATTTTTAGTTCTTTTTTCTCTCTTTTTTTCTTTTTGTTCCAGTTCATTTTTTTTATGTCATTATTTTCCAACTTTATCTTTAATTTTATTATTTTAAAATTGCAATTGTATGAAATTAAGTTTGTTATTGTTTATATATACCTTTATTTCAAAGTATTTTATTTCAAAATAACAATTTCAAAAGTCAAAATATAACCAAATCTTTTTAAAATTCTTTTATTTCACTTAAATTATTAATGATCATGTAATAAATTTCAAATTTTGTTTAAATAATAAATAAAATGAAATTAAGTCTAAAATTAGTGTTTTTTTTTTAAAAAAAACATGCTAACAACAAAATTGTATCATGATATTTTACAATTTCATTTAAATGATATTAGTGTTAGAAATTATACTTTCGATACTACTATTTGTATTATTTTTATTTTTTTTAGATTTATAATTTATTTTTTAATTTTAACTTTCGTTTAAATTTTAAATGAATTTCAAAACAATTATCATTTTTTTTTGTAACATGTCCTCTAAACAATATTTGTACTTATTTATGTATTTTTTTTTTCAATTTAATCATTAGTGTTTTTAAAATGTTTGCTCTATTATTATTATTATTATTATTTCTTTCAAACTATGGTTATATATAATTTAAAATTTTATGTTATTTTTATTTATTTATTTATTTAAAGTATTCATTTTAAAGTTACAATTTTGTCAAAATTAATTAATTTAAAAAATACCATTTTTGTATATCACGTCATTTAGGAATATTTGCAATTATTTATGTATTCAGTTTTTCATCAACATATTCAGTTGAACTTTCGTGTATACAAATATATATTTGTAATATTGATTTATAATTAGTTGGTTGATCATCAAAATATTACACATTTTGAATTAAATAAATTATAAATAAAATATAAATAAATTTTATGAATAAGGAAAAAATGTATTTAATTATAAATATTAAATATCTTTAATTAAAAACAAAACAAAAATCTACATCACATCACATTATAACTTTTATCACTACCATTTCCATCACACCAAACACCAATTTATTATCTTTTCATGTCTTTTTCCTTCCCAACGAATTTGTGACAAATTGAATTACCTTCAAACAATGAAATTAACGTGTCATTGCCCCTCATGCCAAAGCGAGATAGTTCAGCTGACACTAGTGATGCATTAGCATCTACTAGATTAGTGTTTCGGGTTTTTGTAATGCTCTCTATGTAAAGTTTGTTGTCCACCCATAACTTGTACTTAAATAGAACAAATCTTATTGTTCATGGACCAAAATGATACTTTAACGGAGAAAAGAATGAAAAAAAAATTAAAATATTTTCGTTAGAAATGATTAAAGCACATTTGGAGTAGTGAGAGTGGATGAAAGGATTTGGACAATGAAATTGTCATTCATCAATCACTAATTTATTCACATTTTCCTTACCTCCTTAATTTTCCTTCATTTATTGTTCCAGTCCAACATGCCCTAAGTTCTCACATTTTTGCTAATAAAATATTTCGGTTTTTCAATTTATTTTAATTAATTCAATTGTCTTCATTTTAGCCAAAAAAAGCAATATCTTAGCGACATTAGTGTATACTCAAGAGTCATGAGGCGATAGGTTCGGATCCCCCAATTCCAAAAAAAAAATTTGTGTTCTTTTCACAATTTTGATTATTTTAACTAATTTTAAATTATACATTTTTATTTTATTTTCAATGTTTTGTGTTCATTTAGTTTAAAATTTTAGAAATTAATTATTACAAAATTCATAATTTAACTAGTTTGTCAAGAAAACTCATAATAAAAAAAAACCTTTACGTTATGATAATTTTGTATTACAAGATTAAGAATGATCAAAATCTTTAATACAATTAAATTTTTTAAAATGTAATTATTTAGAGAGTTTGTTAAGTATTTTAGTTTAATATGAAAGACAAGTGATTTCAAGATTAAGAATGATCATAATATCTCAATTGACTTTGATGAAGTTCTTTTAGGACACTTCTAATGAGCTAGTATTTCATGTCAAATTAAGCCACCAAAACTCGTAATTTAGTTTCGTATAACCATCGGGAAAACCGCGGAAGCGTTGGCATGGAGCAAAAAAAAAAAAAGAAGGTAAAATAGTAGTAGCACATTTCTTTAGCAGCTAAACATAATCCTTACAATTAAGTTAATCGTTAGGCAATTCAAATAAAGTAGAAACAATTAGGCAAATAACAATATAGTTACAAATAATTAGCGAGAGGTTTACATAAGAAGACAGCCTTCATTTGTAGTCTGCAACGATGTGATCCGTTGAGCATCTTGGCGTGGTGTGAAATTGAGACCAAACATCTCCCTGGAAGCCTCATCTGGTTGTACACAGTTAACAAGTTTTGCAACAATGGCTGCGCTCCTTCTTATGTGATCCATATCTCTTGCATCGTTCCACAGAAGGTGAGCCAATTGCAGCCTCCTATTGTTAGAGTTTAATCCAATGCCCCATTCTACAAATAAGCTATCTCTTTCTTTCTTTGACAGTCTCTTCTGCATTTGTCTGCACAACATTTGTCGCTCCCGCCGAAGTGCCTTCAGGCTGCTGATTATACCACGGATTTCATTTTTCTTTATTGCAATGGGATTATGATTGGAAATAATGAACTTCAACTTCGCTCGATAACTATTTAGGCTCGTTTAATAACCATACAGTTCTACTTTTTTATTTGAAAAGCATATAATACTAATTCATACATTTGTTATCTACTTTTACCATGTTATCAGAAAACTGTCCTATCCTAAAAACTAAAATAAAAATATATAAAAAAAAAGTTTTCAGAACTTGGATTTTGTTTTTGAAATTTGCCTAAAAATTCAATGATCCTAACCACGGTAGAGAATTGACCAAAATTGGTTCTTAAAGACTAAAAACTAAATGGTTATCATCCTCAAGGGACAGCCAAATTGGTCGAGACTTCAGACTTTGAGATATACTTCCTCAGACGTCTCTACTACGAGACTACTGAAAAGCACTTTAACTAGAAAACTCTGAGGAGGTTTTGTTTGCAAAATTGTAGAATGATTAGAATTGAGAGGTTATTTTGAATGATCATAAAAAAAAAATTGTAGTAATAATTCATTTGCATAGAGTTTTTATAGAGTCAGTTACAAAAATTCATTTTCTAATAACTTCATAAAAGTCTCAACACCCCCTTAAAGTATATTGAGTTCGAGCCTTGTAACGTGGTAATGTACCCTAGGTATAGAAGATTATCAAATGGGGTTTTCGTTTTTTAATAAGTATACATTTCAAAGACCAAAAACTAAAATAAAATGGTTATCAAACAAGAGTTTGCAGATTTAAAATGAATCTAGGGTTACCTCAATGCTGCTGGTGTGAAGGTTTGGCCATGATTGGTTTGTGAAAGTGTGTGTCTGAGGAAGGATAGTCTCCTGAACTCTACCTCCATATAAATAGAATCAGCTGGATCGCCACCTTTAAATAGAAGGAAAAAGTAGGTTCTATGCACCAATGAGACATTACAAATATGCCACAATTCAATGATATCCTTTTGAAGCCTTTTGAATTCCGAAGGCCATTTTGAAGGACTTATCATGTCATTTTGGATTGGAACCATGCGGTGATCTTCTTCCACATTCTTCTCATCAGATTCAATGGCCTTTGGTTTAGCCCCAAGTACCTAGAATACGAGACAAACATGTTACATAACAAAGAAAAACATTAGAATAGGAAAGCAAGGAAACACGGAAATTAGTCTGGTCCTTATTTTAAGGTTTTCATCCAAATACAAGCTGTAGACTATGGTTGTTCATCCGACGGTTAAAACCTACACCCAAAACCGACCTGTCTCATAGCCTATAGTCAGTGTTTTAAAAAGACCAAGGTGCACTCCTCAGGAGCCTTGAGACGTAAGGCGCAACAAAAGGCGCGAACTTTTTAACTGCTCACTATATAAAAATAACATCACAATAAAAACAATTTCATAGAAATAATGAAATTTTAACAAATAATTATAAATAAAACACATAAGATTCAATTATTAACTCTCATTTCATAGAAAGAAATGAAGTTTTATTCAATAATAATATATAAAATACACATAAGGAGTAAAAGATACATAAAACACAAAAGTCCATAAGGCGCGCGCCTTATTAACGGTAGCCGGTAGGGGAGGTGCATGAAGTGTGCCTTGCGCCTAGGCGCGCGACTGAGTGGGCTTTTTAAAACATTGCTAGTAGTAAATAGTAGCTTATAGTTTGTATAATGACCTGACATCGATGACTTGATCTCTCTTGAAATGAAAATTTAGCATCCATATGTTAGAATATTATGAAAGCAGGTAGAGCAAAGAGTACTCACTGTTGCAAGATTGGATATCAAGTGGTCGTTTTCTAGCTCTGTAGCTGAAGTTGTTATATCACTTTTGTCATCGTCTAAGACATCAATATTCTGTTCACTAAGCGCATCTTTGGAAGAATTCTTCTGGGAGGTCTGGGAACAAGTGAGTGACGACCTCTCAATCTCAATATCATATTTCAATGCAGCAGGTTTAATTTGAAAACCTTCAGGTCTCCCAATGAAGTCTTTTCCAAACCAAATTGGTGGTGTGCCCTGGATTTCCTTGATGTTCTCTACAGATAAACTTCTTGTAAGACTGGCTTTACAACTTCTACTCCTAGTTAATTTTAAACCTCCAGATCTACAGATATCTTTCTCCATCATCCATGGAGAAGGTTTCTCTGGAGATGGAACTACATAGAAGGGACTGCAGTTGTTAGACTTGCTATCTTCTTCTGAAGGGGATGATTCTAACTTACAGTTGTTATTTTGCCGGTTATCAGCTACTTTCGAGTTTGTTGTGTTATCTCTAGGACACGGTGTGGTCGAATCAACGTATCTTTCAGGGTTAGAAACTGACATAGTAGAAGTTAAATATCTATTCACGCTTGATTCTTCCATCTCAATACAGCGAACTTCCTTGCAGATATCCTCAAACTCTTCACAGGACAGTTCTTCTACCTCCTCCATATGCTTTTGAGTGTCGACGAAAGAGGGAATCGTTGGCGATACTCGTGGAGGTGATTTAACTTGCAGGAAATTCTTTTCAACTTCAACAAAATGAATAAAGTAATCATCAGACGTACTGCTACGTGCACCTGAGTATTGAGATGGATCAAAAGATCCAGGAACATCACTGAGGATTTGAGAATCTGTCATTTTTGTTGTCTCAGATGGTCGATTCTCAAAGTCCCATGAAGACCGTACCCGTAATCTTGGGTACTGGTCATCTGATTCTGTCTGAAAGAAGATGTAAATAACTTAACAATGAATAAGCCTCATTTTATTAGAGCATAAAGGAGGCCCTATCAAAATGTTAAATGCCATACCGATGAAATTAAAGGTTTGTCCTCTTTGTCCTCTTCAACCATTTTAAGGAGATCCTTAACCTGAGATTGAGCATAGTCTCGTTCCAAGGTAAGTTCTCTTAGGTTCTTTTTTAGCTGCACGATGAGACAAAGGAAGAGAACTGGAATAATTTAGATCAAATACCAACCTCGATATAAAGGGTGATTCAATACAAACTCAATCATATAATTTCGATATGAACTAAGGAGTTTTAATTTTGTTGTCATCATGGAAAGCATGTAGGGTGAATCCAGGCAATTATATTTTGGCATGAATAAGACACCACGGTTCATATCAATTTCAGTATTTTATTATGCTAGAGGAAGAAGTATACATAAAGACTTTTTGTTTTCAATACGGTTTTATCGACCAAGTCCATCTCTACTAATATAACGTTTCGAAGGGAGCTATATCTATATGTATATCACTTATACCATATAACTGTAGTTGATCTGAGTGCAAACTTGCATATGAATTAAAATTATCCATGTCCGCTAAATTTAACCAATTATGAAGTTACAAAATGAGAAGTCATAAATAAGCGTTGAAGTATATAAAATATGAAACAAAGAAAGAAGATTACCTTTTCAATCTGGATATCTTTTTCTCTAATTAATGTAGAATCAGGTGCCATAGTTTGTCCAGAGCTTCTTAACTCACTTTCCAATCTTGCCAATTCTCTTTGCAATTGTTTTACTAGTACCTTATCAGACACAACTACATTCACTTGAGCATTAGTAACAACATCTTTAGCACAACTTGCAAAAAAGAGTGTGTTTCTTGACTGCTCAACATGGATTTGAGCAGGGCTCATGGTACATATGATCGCAGTTCTGGCATTGCCTCCCAAGGAAGATTGCAGTATACGAGTTAATTTTGAATCCCTGAAAGGTATATGTCCATTTCTTCCTTTACTGCATCCAACAAGGAGCTATACATGTCAGTAAGAACCAAAATGTAAGAGTAACAGGCAAGGAGCTAAAACAATACCAGGATAAAATACTATTTAGTCCCTATGCTAGCTACATTTTTTTTTCTTACCTATACTTCGTAAACATCTAATTACATTCATGTGAATTGCGTTGTGTATAGCACGAGAGGCAGTGGTGTGTTTTATTTTATATCAATGAGCCTATTAGGAAACCTTCAAATATTTGACCAAAAATTGTCAGGGACAATGGAAAATCAATTGTCTTTAATACAAGGATAAAAGGATCAATTTCTACTCTGATTGATAACATAAAATAACTATGGTAAATGAGAAGTTGTTGCTTCCTCTTGTGTCCGAAGGGAGATTAAACAGTTGTAGTTTCTTCACTCCATATAAAACTCAAAAACATTTGGACAGACCAATTGAAATGAGCAATTATCACATGCACATCAAGATACAGCGAGTTCAGAAAATTCTATGCTTAACAGATAAGTAGAAACAAGCAATAAATTGCACGAATACCTGAGTTTACGAATAACGGTCCCAAGAGTAAGTAAACTACGATTTATGTGACAACCTTCTTTCAGACGTGCACCAGCTGATAACGACTGAGATGCACGTTCACTTCCTGCCAGATCGACAAAATTCTGCATCCAAAGAATTATTCATTTTGTTGATTTATTCACCAATTAGATCACATCTAACCCTTCTCAATGTAATATTAATTAAAAAAAAGTGCTCATACCACATTAGCTGTGAGAGAACTCGACTTGTCATTGCCTAGAAATTCACGAGCTGAGCTCTCAATTGTCTGGAAGGCAGGCATAATCAACAGTAGTACTTAAGTATAAGAACTGATAACAGCAAAGATCGCATATCAATACCAATCTAAGAATTTGATGAGATCTGGAGCTTGCTTCATTCAAAGATGTCTCCCCTATCTGCCTCTGAGCTGCAAACATATACGAATAACATCATATAGCCAAACAAAACCTTATTCCTGAAGGGGTAAGAAAATTTGAAACTGCGGCTACCTTCGCAAAGATATAAAAGTTGTTTAAAATGATTCCAGTCGCTCAAAGTTTCCTCTGTGAGTTTCTCAACCGTGGTTCCCCTCTATCAAAATAACTTAAAAATCAATTATCATGAAATGAACGTAGTCGAGAGTCGAAACAAGGGTGAGAGAAAGTCAGACACGATTAGTCACCTCTGGGTCATCCAGGAGTCTGAGATGAGTATTGTCTAAGCTAAGGAGGTCCCTCACAGATTCATTATATATCTCTATAGCAGAAAACTTCAAAAGAAATTCCCTCTCCGTGTGCTTGACAAAAAATAAAATAAAAATAAAAGTTAGACAAGGAAAAGGAAAAATATACACCGAACCATTTAATGAAATTACTTATGCTTACCTTCTCTATGTAGTCATATATATCTGCGATAGTATACTCGGTAATTCCACTCATGGTGTACGTTTTCCCACTGCTTGTTTGTCCATAAGCAAAAATAGTTGCTGTATGGAAAATTCCAGTGGAAAAAGAACATTAATATGAATTTTAAGTTAAATAATCGAATGCAAAGAAGGAAAAAGGGATTGTGGTTCTTTCATACAGTTAACTCCACTAACAACAGAAAGAGCAACTTCCTTGGCACCCTCTTCATAGACCTTCCTTGTCGAGCAATCGCTACCGAATACCCTGTCTATACTCGTTTATAAAAGAAAAGGGCGGCAAAAGAACAAAAAAACAGACAAAATTAAATATTCAGAATAAAAAGCAGGTCTCTCACTACAGCCATAAATTGGGGAAAATTCAAGCACCCCCTGTTTCGGAAATGCTCTGATTAGAAAAATTAATACCCAGAACAGAGAATTCAAGAAGAAGTAGATCAAATTTGATTTTATCTTTACAAGGGCATCGACTTACCAAATGTATACACAGATGGATACAATGAGCGTTCAGCCACCGAAAGCGCATTCTTGCATATAACAGTGTTGTCGTTAATGCATTCCCATTCCGAAACGTCATTCCTTGATAATTCCTTCTCGTTCAAAGGGCGCAGACGAACTGATACCAAAATTCTCTCTTCACGCCCACTTGTCTCGTCCATTGATATCTCTTCACCACCGACCGCTCCCATTTCTCGCCGTCTCCCCTCGTCTTCACAGCAGTAAACCTTCAATAACTAAGAAATTGAGACCATTCACAATGGGATCTATATGTACAAAAAGACAGCATTCCTTGTCGCCTCCTCCTTCAGCTACCCATAGTACCTTCAACCGATCAATGTATTACAATTTATTAGATACTACAGTGCATCAAGTGTTGTTAGGACCATACGCAACAGTAGGGCCGACAGAACCTCACTGCCTTGCCTCCTCAATGATCTGCACCAACAAACTAATAATGGGTCAGACGCTCAGAGTAAATTTGCATACATTTTTTTTCCAGCATTCGCCAGAAGCATGAACCTAGATTTTTTTGTCTTTTTCATTGTTCGACAGAACATGTGCATACCCAGGATCACAACAACCGGCTATCATTTTATTGTATTATATGAACAATTTGGAGTTTTCTGATAATGGTCCATGTTAACAGTCTGTCAAAGGACTCCTAAGTCTCCCCCATTCATTTTAAATCATTTTCCAAATCATATAATAGTTGTATATGAACTTTACTCTCAGCTCTCCGAATATTTCTACAATAAATTTCAAGGAATGTTTGCGACCTCGACAAAATTCTTCACAACCACGACAATATTCGTAAGACGCGGAGGCAAGGGAAGTTCCGAATTCAATTTCCATAAATAAGATTAGAAATTAGTTTCTCCTCTTCTAGCAGTAACACAATTTATCCAAATTTATCCCAAGATCGACGCTAGCAACAAAAAGCACGACAGATTCCAAAAACTAAATTAAAAAAGAAAAAAAGAAAAAAAAAAGATATATATGAACCAGAAGAAGCACAGTATACCGAAGTTTCCGCGAAAACAGGAACAAAGTAACCAGAATATAGGAAAACAAACGAAATGCCGAACAAATTTCCTACTAAACCGCGGATTTGGTATAACGAAAGTAATAACAAGAATCAAAGATCAAGCAATGCCGCATACCTCAATTCTAACCGCGAAGTCAAACTTGACCGATTCAGCAAAGATATCTTCAAGTGGCCAGTGAAGTAATGCCGTCCAGCAATTCACACAAAACCGATCCTCTGTTACAATTCCGAAAGCAAAGAATCAGAAATTAGGCAAAACAAGAGCGAAAAAACAATCGGAATCCAACAAGAATCAAGAGTAAAAACAAATAACCAGGAATTGAAAAGTAGTGAAAGGTGAGTGGAACTGAATTGAAAGAACGTCAAATCTCGAGAACGAAGATCAGAATCTGGGAAGTAGTGGTACTGATACACTGAAAAGGAAGTTTGAGAGAGAGAGAGAGAGAGAGAGGAATCTGTAGCTGTTACATTTTCCTCAGATCCTGTTGTGGATCTGGAAATTTAAGTTCATAGGGAAGAAGATTAAGATTGGTTTATGAGGTGGAGATGAGAGGAAGAAGAGCGTTGGATTGGTTATGGCGTCGAGTTCTTGGTTGGGTGATATTTTGCTGCAACCTTTGGCAGTAAAATAATAATATTATTATTAAAAAAGCTTTTACAATTAAAACTGCCGCGCTAAAGGGCATCCGTTGTTTGTTTTTTTTCTCTCAATTTACCACCCTCTTTATTTTCTCGATAAATTACATTTTGCAGGGTTTTTTTTTTTTTTTTTCTTATGGTTACAGCATTGAAGTGAAATTTTGAATAAAAAAATAATGTAAAATGATTAAAATATTCATATTTATCAAGTAGATTGATTAACAGTATTAAATTGATTGATAAGTAACTAGGCTAATTTTAAATAAATAAGATTTGAATGACATTTTCATATGTAAAAAAGCACAAAATTATATATATATATATATTTAATATTTATAAAGAAAAAGTACAATTAAAATTTGCCTATTTATAACCATTTTCCCTTTTTTGTGAGTTGTAACATTTGAGTTTTTGATTGATTTTTCAATTTTTTTA
>JBBMEG010000022.1:10072603-10112509 GCA_037832605.1 Cyclanthera cordifolia
AGCTTCATTAACGAGGAAGCAACGATCCAAGTACTCACAACTTGGATCGTCACTATCTTTAATGAAAACTTCATACATAGAGAAGTTTTAACAAAGAATAGAGAAAGATCGAACAAGAACAGAGAAAGCTCAAACAGAGAAGAACCAGAGGTTCAGCCATCTCTGAGCGAGGCAAAAACGAGTCAAAAGACTCAACTCGCTCGGAAACAGGTTCTTATAGCCAACAGTCAGTGGAGAAATACGTGTAGGGCATGCAAAGCTGTTCGACAGGTTGCTCAGTGTGTGGCAACATCACAGCCACACACTTAGCAACATCCATGATGAATTACAGCCGTAAGATCAAGAACCTGGTCTAACACAAGCACCCAAACCGGCTCACAAATCTGTGGACCAACTCGAGTCAGTGACAAAAGATAAGTGGGCTTTCACTTAAACTTTTACAACTTCATTTGGGCCAGCATTTTAATTAGCCCGAACATAATTGAACTGATTGACAACAAATCAATTCAAGCCCATTTAAATTCACAATTGTGAATTTATAAATAAGCCTTGTTTAATCTCTTTTGTTTCACACATCTGATAGATAGCTCCAATCTGTGACCGGTGAGTTGTACCACATTGCTCGGTTGGCTTTCGAAACAATCGAGTCGCCCTTCGTTTCGATAAGGTCGGCTATTCCTTATCTCGAAGCGTGAGCTTTCCTCATTCTTTTTAGCTCGCGCTTTCGACCTCTCTTTAAAAAAAGGGGAAGGGATCCTTTCTGTTTCGGCGACAGAAGGAGCTGCCGGAAGTCCTTTCCTTTCTCTTCGTAAAGAGAGACTTTTTTTTCTAAAAAAAAGACTCGGATTCACGTACGAAAACGACGGGCCTTCCCACCGTTCCTATTCATGAAACACTTCAAAAATAAGTACTCGACCCGTGAAAGTATATGGCTCGCTCGCTTCAGTTACATCCCATCAATATTAATATTTTTTTTGTCAATTGATTTTTCTCTTTGTATGTTGCTTTGTAAAGTTATTTATATAGTTGTTTCCTTTCATTAAATAATAGAGCATTCAACCAACTTTAATTGCATATTGAATTTAACTCTCTCTTTTTTTTAACATAAAAATAGTTGTTCAAAATTTTATCTCCAAAAGTTCTTCCATAGCAATCTTATCAAATTCATCAAATGAAATTTATAAAATAAATAAATATATATATATATATATATATATATATATATATATATAATAGAAATTGAACAAAAAAATAATAAACAAATATAAAACATACTAAAGATGAAAGATGAAATTAAGCAAAAAAGAGAGAAAAGAAATAATAATATAAAAAGTATCTAAGTTCCACCATGTTCATCACCATTGCCAAGAGCCAATGCCACTAGAACATATCTATATTATTATTTTAATAAATTTTATAATTAAAATTAAATTTTTTTAAGGTCACCGGTACCTAAATCTCACTAGTGTTCCCGACAAGTTAGAATTGGTTATGAGCTACAAAATATTCAAGAAATTGTCTTCTTATTAATAACGAGGTAAGTCATCTCTATTATATATGTGTCATTATTCGATGTCACTTTTTTTTTCAACAACATTAAAGATTAAAAAGACAATATAGTTGTAAACCTAGTTCGAACCACTTAATCGTTTGTGTTGTCTCTCTCTTTGCTATTTTTGTTTTTCATTCGTTTTTTGTGTGCTTTTCTCTTAGATTCTGGAATTTTCGCTGTGACATGAGTTATGGTTAAAAGAAACTCTTGTTTAATATAAAAAAGTTTAAAAATTATTTAATATAATTGTAAAAGCAAGAACTCTCGATAAGAATTGAAACGTTTATATAACGGTTTGAACCCATTTTAAAGTCTATTGGTTCGAACCCATTTTGAAGTCCATTCTACTTAATATATATGGTTGTGCTATTAGTACAAATTGGGAGCACTACTACTCTGAAATAAATTGAGAATCAAATACTGATTTTTAAGATCAAATCTGTGACGCTGATTTTAAACTAAATTAACATCAACAATGACACTATTGCACCATCCACCTAGAAAATCGAACCACAAAATTTTTGGTCTATATATCATAATACCAATTTAACTATAATTACATTTACACCTTCTACACATTTTTATCCAAATCACCTTTAACTAAAAAAAAAAGGTTACAAATAAATAATAAAATGTGAACATCAAACCAAAATCAAAAAAAAAAAAAAAAAAAAAAAAAGGTCCGGCCACCTTCTAAGCACGTGTCCACGCCCCTATGAGCTGGACATGCATGGCCCCACCATCCAGATTTATTTATATTTGCACTTTGGTTTTTTTTCAATCATTGCCGACAAAATTTGATTCCATCAAACTTTAAATTCTGGGTTTGTTCTTTTTCTGTTTCTTTTTCCCTTCATGAGTTTTATATTAAATATACATGTCTTTTAATTAATATTTCAGCAACAAATTTTATAACACATTTCAGAGCCTTTTTTTTTATTTTTAATTGAAATAGTGAACTAAATTTATTTCAAACTTTTAATTAGAATTATTGATTTAATTAAACATCACTTTGTATAAATTATTTAATACATTCTAATTAGTTTAATTAATAATTAATTGAAAATTTTATTTTGATTAATCATATTAATTAGTGACGAGATTTTATAACTACCTAATTTTAATCCTATGTTGCCAAGTCTGTTAATTTCATGTACACTCATTTGATGATGATAGATTAGTGGTCTCGTGAAAGGCAAGAGTAAATTAAGCAGTGCCACGCCAGGCGCTGCAGTCTGGCGGTTTCAGGCAGAGATTGCGGCGGTCTTTTGCAGATTCGAGTCGTTTCTCTTAGCCGAAACGTTTTTTTCTACTCCCCTTTGTGTTTTTAATCCGTTTTTTTTTTTTTTGGAGGCTTTGAGCATAGAAGCGGGTGAAAACTGTTTGGAGATATCATTGGAGATTTTTGAAAATTTTCCTTCAAGATTTGGTTGATTCTTTGTGAATCAAGGTTGTTCTTCAAAAGAGGTGTACTCCATTTCCTTAATTTCCTTTCGTTTCTTGTCTAGATCTAGGTAAATTCTTGTGGCAATTTTGTTAGATTCTTAATTTGTTGTAATTGTTGTTCTTGTTTCTTAGTTTTTGGATTCTTTCTTGTAAAATTTTCAATAAAATTGTCTCATCTATGCTAGTCCTTTGGTGCTCGTGGATGTAGGACATATTTACCGAACCACGTAAATCTCGTGTTCGTTTTTCTCTCTTATTTCACTATTTTTACAGATTTATGCTTGCTGATTTTTCAATTAAAAAGCATAAAAATCAGACTTCAAGTTGATCGTTCATAGTTTTTGTAGAGTATTTTGAATGCAAAATCGACATATGCTTACATAGAAGAGGTCGAAATTAATTTTGTAATAATTAAATTTTTTTATAAAAATAAACAATTTATTACTTTAATAATATTTATCAATTATATCAACTGTAATTGTTTTTTATATCAATTCAAAATTAGATTATAGTAAATCTATTTTTAAAAAATTAAAATAGTAACAAACTTTACTAAAAGAATCAAATTTAAATAGAGATTTTTTTATTATGAAAATAATGAAGAAAAAGAATTAATGGTTCTTGTTTTCGAAAAATGAACTCTTTTTTCTTCTCAAAAATTAAAAAGGTAGTAAATGCATGAGTTTTATTGTAAAAATTAGTTTCCACCATGGCAAAAACTTTTCTTTTTTGCATTTTAATTATTAAAAGATTATTGAGAGTACATCTGTTTTACTTTTTTTTACTTTTGGTCAATATAAAGTATCCATATTTCATAGGTTAAATTTTCTACAAATTTTTTGTTTCCAAATTAATTTAATTCAATTTATATTTTTATAAATGTTCTTCATCAATTTTTTTTTCGTTTTTATTAATCTTAAATTTCAATTTCGTTAATTTATTTAAAAATACTACGGGACAATGAAAAGGTCATAGTAATTTCTGTCGATTTTATTTTTCTCGAAATAGCGCGAGTCTATTTTTTAATGTACGTCGATGTACCGTTAGACTTAGTAAAATATGTAGCGTGTGTATATGTTGTGTACTTATATGAATATTATGTTGTATATATAATGTGTTGTAGTATGAATTTACATGCTTGTTTATAAGTGTCGTAAGTGAATATACACATATGTACTATCTTCATAAATTGATATATGTATTCATTTTTATTTGTAAAATAAATTTGTATGACATATTACAAAATTAGGATTACGTTGCACATGAAATGAGTACGAAAGTTTTGCTCGATCTTGATTTAAACTTGTTGTGCATGTAGTATGTATTTTGAATGTACTTGTCTCTGTTGTGCATATTAAACGTGTTTTTATATTGAATATATACGTAACTATATGTAATGAAAATTTTTATATAGTGTAATGAAAATTTTTTATTTTGAAATTAATTCCAAAACTATATGTAACAACTGGATTTAAAATAAAGTTAAAGTTGGGGAATTATCATTATGCATGTTTAAAATCATTAAATGACACTGATTCTTGAAAACAAAACATGATCTTATGACAAAAGCGATTCATAAATCCAACAAAGTTAAAATAATAAAACAGTCTACTGACCAAGATATAATTTAATAAATGAAAAATGTGAAATATCTATATTGAAATAGTTTGTGCGGAATATAATATCATAAATAAATTAATAAATATATGTTCTTCATGGTCCAACAGCCTCGTCCAGCTCATCCGTCTCGGTATAGCTCAGCACATGGAGGGAAAAATAATAAAGGTGAGTATAGGGAAAATACTTAGTAAGAACCCCTACATATAATACAAAATGCATACGTTAGTCTGACATTTAATAAGTAATCATAAAAATCATCTACAGCCTTACTCGAGACCTTGATCTCGAGTACAAAATAACTATGGTCACGGACCTTTGTCAGGTTCTCAGGTGAGCTTAAGGACTTATGCCCTAGCTCAAAAGTCAATAGGAATCTTGAGCTCATTAGCTCTTAGCTCGGGAACCTTCAAGGTTCAGCTAGTAGGTATCTAACTAATCTGGGAACAATGATTACCAAGGTCAAGAGACACTACTAGTCCAACTAATTAGGAAACACAACTTGTCCTAACTCTTCAGGAACACAACTTGGTCCTGGCTGAATTATAAATCAATCACATCAATTGGGTCCCAAACCCTTTAGATCAACCATAGGGAGCTACATCATCAACTCATGGGGGCTAAACATTGTCCTCATTACCCAAGGAAAGCATGCAAAGAGTACGGGGTTGTATGGAGCTCTCGTTCTAAGCCTGGTATGTCGTTCTCTCTTTTCTATCCTTCTTATTTATTTGTTTTGTTCATCTCATTTGATATTCTGATTTTGTTTTGAATTTGAGAGAAATCGAGTAAGATTTCTCAACAAAGCATTTTAAGCTTGATGTACTTACTTTAGTGAAATTCCTTTGTATTCTCTTGTGAGAGAATGGGGGCAAAAGGTGTGAGTAGTATAAGATTTGAAGAAAGTGTTTATGTAATTGAGATCGATGAGAAAATTCTGCGTGATTGTAGCAATTTTTCACATATAGTGGAAGTTCTTACTGTCCGTTGTTTTTTCTACGGTTTAGAAGTTTTTTAACGTAAATTCTTGTATTTTCTTTCATTATTTTTCTTTTTAATTTTTCAGTTATTTTTCTGCTTATTCCTGCTGTAATTAAAGAAGGTTTTTCCCAACGGTTCATTCGGTTATAACAATTGTCGATTTTTTTGCAAATCTGGCAGTATACCCATTTTGAAGTTGGTGGCAATATTTGATTTTCATTTGGAGTTGAACAAGATCCATTAGAAACGACAGTGCTTGATATCCGTCCACGACCTCCACCATTTTGACCTCCGCCTCTACCAGGACCTCTCTAAGAGCCCTTGAAGTTAGAACCATTCATAGCAGCAGTAATGGCCATTTGTAACACTCCTGATTTTTTTTTTTTTTTTTTCCTTAAAAGTTTCCAAGGCTGTTTTATCAGCTTTTAGAAGAGTATATAGATCTTCAAATTTGATTATTTCAGAGTAACAAATTATTTGAGATAAAAGGCAATGGCCTTATTTATACAGAGAAGTTATTGGGTTTGGTTGGGTTGGGTTGAACTAATATAACCAACACTTTTACATCATAAATCCAGCCAATAATTCCATGATAGTGAAGTATAACAAGGCAACAGATCTCTATATACAATTATCATCAAAATATTAATTAATTAATTAAAATTCATTAATTTGAGATAAGCCGCCAAAAAACCAATAAATATGAGATATAGAATAATACGAATATTTAGTGAACATAATAAGATAGTATATATATGTTCTATATAATACAGTCAACAAATATTGTATTACAATAATATCCTACCTTATGTGGTACTTTATTATAATACACAAAATACATATTATATTAGGAAAACTTACAAAACGAGTCTAAGTCTAGAAAATAATTATATATATATATATATAGTCACTTTCAAAAAACTTAGCAAATTTAATCACTAAATTCATTAATGACTATATATGCAAATATTTTAAAATTTGGCTACATTTGTAATTATTTTGTGAATATCACATCTACTATAATTTTCCTTTTGCAAGACTAAACTAAAAACTCAATTATAAACTTATCATGATAACTACTTTTATTATAAAATATTCAGCTAATATCTTATGACATTAAACTATTGACACTAATCGAAAGGGTCAGTTGTGCAGTTGTTTCATTGTTTAGTGTTAATCCAGTTCAACACTACTAAAATTCTATTATAATACAATACTAATTCGTTCGTAAATTCACAAATATAATATTTTAGGAACTTATTTTTTTATAATTTGAAATTTTCGTTTGTTTTCCTATTACGAAAATACAATTGTAGTACAGTATTATAATAACACTAGAGTTTCTTTTTAAATAATACAATTAATTGTCTCTTTTTAATTGCAACTCAAGCCATCCTTTGCCTATCCAAAAGAAGATGACGATGGAAGATGATGATGGAAAACGATGATGAAGAGTTTCTCTATATTACTTCGACGTTATTGCAACTCGTTATCTCCACAAAGACATTTGTTGAATAAGTTGTTGTTGATGCCGAAAAATGGTGAACATATATCCACAGTACAATTTGTTTACCGAGAACGATAAGCTTGCAAAAAAGAACAATTTTAGGACACATCAGTGTGGTGTGAGCCACAAAGCCTCTGATGCCTAAGTCAGTAAGAGTTTATGAGAGTATTTTAGAGGTAGCTTTAGCATTTGGAACAGATTACAAGAGTACTTAGCGTAGTTTAGCTTAGATTAGCTTGGTTTGAATGGAGAATAATCTGACTTCTTATAGTTGTTGGTCTCGTAACCGCTGCTGCTCACTTAAGGGCGGGTTAATGGCCAGCCGTTAGAAACGTTCGTTATTAAGTATCGGCGTAACTTCTAACCGCTACCTTTTGGAGGTGTAACGACTTTGACTCGGAAGTTACTTGGACTAGGTCAACCTTTGTAGGTCCTCACCTCCATGGTCGACCCTTGGGGGTGTGACCTTCTCGTTGTAACCTTCTGCCATTGCAACGCAATGGTTCGAGAGAGGTTACTTGGACTTTATCGACTTGTCCACGGAAGAGTTCTAACCTCTACGGTCAACCCTGTGGGTTTTTGCCTACTCGACCGATCTCTTTAGAGGTCAGCTTTGGTCTCAGTCAACCCTTACGGGTCCTCACCTCCACGGCTCGCACCTAAAGGGGGTCCTGGTCTTCTCGGCGTAACTCCTAGCCGTTATCAGCGGATCCAATTGTTACTTTGGACTCAATCGACTCCTGGGGGAGAGTCCTAACCTCCACGGCCTATCCTTGGGGGATCTAGACCTACTTTGGCTGGCTCCGGAAGGGTCGGATTGGCCTTGGCCGACTCCCTGGGGGTTGTGGCCTTCATTGGCCAACCCTCGGGAGGTCGAAATTGTCTTGGCCAACCCTCGGGAGGTCGGCATGGGCTTGGCCGACCTCTAGAGGTTGTGGCCTCTATTTTTCGACCCCTTGGAGGTTATGACTTCTATTGGCCGACCCCCTGGAGGTTGTGGCCTCCATTGGCCGACCCTCGGGTGTCAGAATTGACTTGAACAACCTTCGGGAGGGGTCCTAGTCTTGTCCGAGTATTTCGAGATATTTTAGCCTATGACAGTTATCAAGTTTCATTTGAAGCTTCTTCGCCGATGTCCATGTAAAAGACTATCATAGACGAAGATAATTTAAAAAATTATCTTAGTTTGAAATTTAAAACTAACATAATTTTATAATCCATTTCATATTTCAAAAAAAAAAAAAAATCATAAGTTAAAATTAACTATAGTTTGATAATCAATTTTATTTTTTGTTTTAAAAAAATTATGAATAATTTTTCATCTACTAATATCATTTAATTTGAATTAATTAATTAAAATTTAGTCTCATTCACATATTATCTTGTTTTCAAAATATGTCTCTTAATTTGAAATTAATGGTAAATTCAATACCTCATTTTGTTTTGTTTCTGTACTATGATTTAGTTGTATTCATCCGATATAATATCACTAGTTCATCATCAAGTTAGTTAATTTACAAAATTTTCATATGATTCTTTAAATTATAAAATAAAATTCATATCATAAAAAAATATAGGATGAAAAATAAAATAATGAATTAAGTAATATAGATAAAGAAAGTTCATAATCTACTTTATTTTTATGTTTTAAAAATTTGTTAATTAATATTATTTCATCTACTTAATTAATATCATTAACTTTAAACTAATTAGCTCATTTTGTTTTGTTTCTAAACTTTTATTTATTTGTATTAATCTAATATAATATCATTATTTTATCAATAATTTACTAATCGTTATCAAATTAGTTAATTCATAAAATTTTCACGCGTTTCTTTAAAATATAAAATAAAATTCATATAAGAAAAAAAATTTATGACAAAAAATAAAAAATAATGAAATAATATAGACTAAGCAAGTTCATAATTTTTTTTAAAAATTTTATTAATTTTTTTTCATCTACTTAATATCATTAATTTTTAACTGATTAATTGGAATTTATTCTCACTCACACAACTATCATGTTTAAAAATACGTTTAATAATTTGAAATTAACGGTAATTTCATAGTTCATTTTGTTTTGTTTCTAAACTTTTATTTATTTGTATTCATTCATCATAATATCAATAATTTATTAATTATCATCAAATCAGTTAATTTACAGAGTTTTCATTCGATTCTTTTAAAAAAAAATGTAGTAGATATGCTATTCTCACAAAATAATTATAAATGTAGTCAAAATTTAAAAGTTTTGCATATATAATTATTAATATTGTATTATAAAAAAGTATGTGATAATACTTATTAATAGAGTGATTACATTTGTTATTTAAAAAAAAAAAAAAAAGAGTGATTACATTTTTTTTTTTTTGAAAGTGACTATATTGTCATTATTTTTAAAATTTGACTAGTTTTATAAAGTTTCCTTTCTTAAAATATATCATAAAATAGTATTATGATGAAAAATAAAAAATATTAAAAGTAAAAACAATAAAATAAAAATAAATGAAATGAAATAATATTAGTAAAAAAAAAACCAAATTAGTAAACACAAATATAATATTTGAGGGTTGAAATCATAGACAAAGAAAAATACATTACCTTTATTAAAACAAAACTTATAAATGTTGCGTCATTGAACATAACTTTCTTAAAATTCATTTATAAATTAATAACCAAATTCAAATAAGTTATTATAATAATCGATCTAGAACTTGTGTACAAATAAACACATTGAAAGTAGTTAATTATTATATTAATAACTCCCATGAACTTGCCTTGCGAAAGGAAAGCCTTTGAAACTCGGGAATAGGGTGCTACTACTCTAGGCTCGCTCCTCTCTTCACCCTCTCCTGCGTAGTAAACTCAGTCTCACTTATTTGACCCTTGTAAACATGGGAAAGCAGCTTTGTTGCGCTTAGCTCCTATTAAACTCATCGGGGATTTCATTGTAAGTTAGTTTGCACTCTCCTACTACTCTGATGGAAGAAAAATACAAGCACATGTTTATACACTTGAAGAAGTAAACTATATGTATTGGTACATATATTGTATTTATGAACATTTCATGTTTTAGTTTAAGATATTTACGATAACTATACTATGTTTCTTTTATTTATCAGGGCAACAGTACAAGAGATGGACGATGATGGTCTATGTATTTCATTTATTTATTCTAACGTGTTTATATGCTTGAATGCATATTTCCTATTATATAAGTTGATGATTTTTTTAAAGGTTTGTGGCTATTTTTGTAAATAAAATTTCAAGTACATGAAGTGTGTGTGTATATATTATCCTCAACTTCTTCTTGCACAGTTGTAGCTTCTATGTCACAGCTATTCTCACATCGTGATTGAGCTTCGTAGAACGTAATGTACATTGCTCCCTCTTTTGATCTCACATCTTATCTCTTGCATACAACCCTTTGAGGTTCCTGCATTGTTGTTTGAACGTTAAACGTTGAGGTCTGTTGGACCTTGGTAAAATTTTCCTCCCTAATGTGTTGAGGTTTGAATGTTTTTCAATGACGTAACATGTGTCGCTCTATCTTTCTATATCACTTTTTTACCTCTTGCACATGACACTTTGAGGTTTCCACGTTGTTGATATCTGTATGTTGAGTTTATTGAACCTTGGCAAATTTTCCCTTTCAATAAGTTGAGGTCCACGTATTGTTTCCTTAATTGATCTCACCTTTTACCTCTTGACATGACACTTCGAAGCATTGTTCCATAAAAGTTTGTATATGGTATAAGACCTACTCAAGGATAGAAGATCCTTGAACTGGGGTGGGTCAAGAGTGAGCTAATCAACCCGAATTGTGAGTCAATTGGTCCAACCAATTCCAAGGAAGTCGACTCGACCAGTCTCACGAGGGTTGGCTTGGCTTTGACATCTACATCTAGATGTGGTCATTACTTGACTTAAGACTTTTTGTTTGGCCATACTTTGGACTTCCAATTCTTTCAAAACCAAAGGCTTATCAAAAACTTCACTTGAAAACAAAAACAGAACAAAAGATTGTGTGATGCAATTAAAATGCCTTGAGACAATTATCCAATCCTAAGGAATAAAAAAGAAGGGATAAAGTACAATAGACAAATCACACAACAAAGATTAAAGCACACAACAAAGATGAACAAACCCCATCTCCACCATCCATTTGCATCCAGGTCGAGACACACAAGACTTGGCCATGATAAACAAACAAAAGGTTGGGGCCGCCTTAGATATCTAACTGGTGGGTGAGAATAATCGAACACTGCTATTCATTTGTCCACTATCATCTCCCTTTTTCTCTTACAAAACTTGTGGCGATCAACATTTCACTTAAAAATCCATCCCCTTTTGTTATTGTTTCTCTTAATTCAATTATCTTCTTGAATCTCCTTTTACCCCCATTTCTCTGTTTCAATTCCCATCATCGTTTTCGTTGTCAAACGTCAAAACCCATCTGTATTGGAGCTATAAATTGGTCTGGCAAACTCAGGAACTTGTTGTTTGTGAATTTTGGGTGTTTGTGTGTTTGTTTGGGGGTAAATTTTACTGGGTTTGTTTTCTTTTTCTTCTTTCTTTTCTTGTTTTTGGGTGAAGACGAGAATTATGAATGCGTGTCTGTTGTTGATTTTGTGCGGTTGGTTTTGGAAATGAGAGTGGGGAGCTTCAATTATGAGAACCCTTTGTGACGCTTGTGAAAGCGCTGCTGCTATTGTCTTTTGTGCTGCTGACGAAGCCGCCCTTTGTCACTCTTGTGACGAGAAGGTATTTCTCTTCGTTTCATTTTCTTCTGCCCTCTTTTATTTTTGCTTTTATATGGGTTGATTTTGTGTTATCTTTGATTCTGACTACTTCACTTCTGAGATGAGAATCTGTTGGATGATTATTGAATCATGAAGTATTTGCTCTTTAGAATTCTGGGTTGTTCTTAGAAATTGCATTTGATAAGTTGGAATGCTGGTGGATCTTGTACTTTAGACTTAGAGGAGTCTTTTCCTTGAAATTTTCTGCAATTTTTCCCTACACTTGGCTTCTAGATGACTTTGGGAATGGGTTAGTAAAACCAAAAGTTTATGAGTTCAATTCAGAGTGGACACCTGCCTAGTAATGAATTTTCTTTAGAGCAGTTAAATGTTGTAGCGTCATTTGCCACTAAGAAAAGTGGAGTTACACTTAAATTGGCTCGAAATTTCACTAATAAAAAAAACTAGATAGCTTTGGAGGAAGGCTTTCGTTGCTGACAGTTGGGCAAGACGTATGATTCGATTCTGCATTGCCTTGGATCTCTCTCACGAATCTTATGTTTAAAGGACAAAATTGTTCATGTTGACTGTCACACCAACCTTGCTTTGCTTAGCAGAAACATAATCAACATGAAGCATAACCCCAGCACTCATTGAGTTTATATAAAGCAAGTGAACTCGGGTAGTTCTGTTGGATTTTTAACATGAGGATTGTCAGCTTGGATGATAATTTGATTGATCTTTGACCAGTTGGTTTTGATGTCGAGATCTCTCATCATGTCGCTGTCATTCAAGCCTAGCCCAAGATTTTACTTATTATCTTCTAAAGAATAGTAAATTGATGTTTAATTTGGTTCTGTTATTATTCTTGCTCAGTTTTATACCATCTCATGCGAGCTTGCGAAGTCCTTGTGTTTAGAAAAAATTACCTACTCTACTGTCTTCAAAGTTCTCATGTTTGTTTCAAATTGAAAAACTGAACTCAAAGCTGCAATCTTAATAAATATGTTGTATGGTAGGTCCATATGTGCAATAAACTCGCAAGTCGACATGTAAGAGTTGGCCTTGCAAGTCCCAGTGATGTTCCTCGATGTGATATATGTGAGAATGCACCTGGTATGGAGGTCTTTCCCCCCCATTTTTTTTAGTACTTGTTAGTTGTTAGCTCTCATCATATATTTGCGATTTGGGATAGTATGGTTAACTTAGATAAATTTATTTTTCGCCTTGGAAATTGCATGTAGCTTTCTTTTACTGTGAGATAGATGGAAGTTCCCTTTGTTTGCAATGTGACATGATCGTTCATGTTGGAGGGAAAAGGACACATAAGAGATACCTTTTGCTAAGGCAGAGGGTCGAGGTTGGTTGATAGATTGCGATCCTCCTCGTGTATTTTCCAGCTATGTAAGAATTGGAATTCTGAACTTATGTTGTTCTTTTCCAGTTTCCAGGAGACAAACCTATAAATCTTGATGGGCCGTCTCCACATTCCATGGTTCCCAATGACAGTGGTAAAGGACATTACCAGCCACCGCTGCTTAAAGTGAATGTGGAAGACAACCAGCAAAATTATCACCGACTATCAGCTGTTCAGGAAGCTAACGATGATGGTCATGCCGAGCCTGATACGAAACTGATCGATTTGAATATGAAGCCTCAAAGGGTCCATGGGCAGACTGCTAATAATCAGGTTCAAATGCCTTTTCTTTTCTTTTTCTCCATAGTGTAGTGTCGTGACATCGTTCATTCGTTCGAAGATTTCTAAACATGGAATGGTTCTACGGCGTTGAATAATCATAAACTTGAGTGGACCTTACGATCCTGAGTTGGTGAATGGTCAATATGGTTAATAAGGACTATGTAAACAACAAAAGACTTATAGGGGATGAGTTCAAGTCATTTTGGCTACATACATAGAATTAATATCTTACGAGTTACTTTGAAAACTATATGTAACAGGTATGGGTATAAATGGTTCAGTTCGACTTGGTTTGAGCAAAACCAAAATTGAAACGTTAAAATATATAAGAAAAACAAGTCAAAACACACTGAACCTGGCATGTATCCTCCTCCTATAAGTCACAGGTTGAAATTCTCCAACTCTCTAATATTGTTGTTGTACTAAAAAGATATATATAAGAAAAATGAGAGAAATGGGTTGGACCAACCTATAAATGTAAGGAACCGTAACCGAGAAATGAAGAGTTTTTTGGGTTGGTTAGTCTATTTGCCGTTTGCCATGGTCAGTGTGTGATAGAGCATGTAAATTCTGAGCTTCGGCCACATAGCTTATGTAATTCACATAAAGTTCACAAGATCTTATTTTTCCCATTTTTCGATTTTTAATATTTAATAGTAGTGTTTGGCTCAGTTTTATTTGGTCTAAATTCAGTTGAATATAATAAAAAAAAAATTGAGATAAGAAATAATTTCGTTATAATTATGAAATTACAAGAACGGCAAGCCTAGGAACTACAATAAAGAACTCCAACTAGATATAAAAGAGTTAAAACTACAGTTGTGAAAAAGAGGAACGAGCTTGCACCATGATACAACATTAAAGGATATAATTATCAAAAGCTCAATTGTAAACTCAAGCCTTGTCCTGTATAATGCTATGGTTTTTTTCAATCCAGATGTTCCCTGTAGTAATGGTACCATGGATCAATTCCCATAGAAAGAACTTAATCTGTTTAGGGTACTTGTCCTTCCATATAGCCTGAGAGGATTCCATGTTAGAATATGAAACATCCCCTATTGTGTCAAACTTCCAAATATTGAGATCCTCCCCATCGTGAGGGTCAAACCGTCCAGACTCAATAATAATGCCGTTAATTCAGAGATTTCTTCGTCATTTAAGTTCCTTCTCAGTCCCAAGTTCCAGAAAGACTGATTTGGATCCCAAACTTCACTGACCGCCATGTTTTTGGTGGAGGATAATTCAAAAATTAGAGGGAAATGGAAACACGGAGAGGTGTCCATCAACCAAGGCTCCTTCCAAAAAACAGTAGCTGTAACGCTCCTTTACCGCTTTTAAGAGAGTAGACTATCTCCACAGACCAACACGGATTCTTTCAGCATCTTTTGTCTTCATTCACATGCATCTTAGAAAAATTCTCAAGAGGTCACCCAATCAAAGGCTACTCCAACTCCAAGTACACGCTTAATTGTGAAATTCCTACGATTGAGCCACCGATAAAAAAGGTGTACTTTTTTGATATAGGTAGTACAAATTAATTCTTTTAAGACTTTCTTAACCATGAGTTTCTATATCCAAGATCCCTCTCCTTTGAATGTGAACTCGATTCATTGATGTACCTCTCTTAACCGTGGGTGTTACAGTAGCCTCCTCATTCCTCACTTTGTATCAAGTTCTTTCATGGACTAAAGGGGCTAGAGTGAGAATAGCTTTCCAAGACCAAATACAACCAGTTTTCTTTATTTTCATTCTGAACTTATTGAGAAACAGTTCCAAGCCGAATCGAGGGAGGCTTTGATCGGTTTAAATGGTTTTGCAGTTTTTCCATGCACCCCTAATAACAACGCTAGATAGTTATACCATGATCAGAATAGATGAAATATGCACAAGCTAGCCACATAACACACATTGATGTATATTTATGTGTATATGTGTGTATATATGTGTGTGTATATAAAATAAGTGAACTTGCATTTGAAATGATTAATGAAGCAGATAGATGGACTGGTTTTCAGTGACAACTGTTGCCAAGTGAATGGTTACAGTTACCATGTTTTCATTGATGTTGCTAATATAGTTGCACTTGCATAAATATTATAAACTTACAAAATTCTAAATTTATCATGCTTGTTGGAATCCATATTTACACTACTATCTTTGCAGATATGTTTAATCCATATAAATGAGCATCTTGTGTAGTATCTGAGAAACTCACCTTCCTTTTTCAGGATCTATGATCATTAACTAAAAACTAAGGATATCGACGACACGTCGACACATTGCATTCAATCCTCCCCTCCGTTCCCATTCAAAGCCGAACTCGGCACAGTTGCTTGTAGTGAAAACGTACATTGGTTCGGTTGGAGGGCGAACACGTCCACTGTCAAGCTGGTTTAGTATTGTAGAGAGTAGTTGGATAGATTTGAAAGCAAAAGATAAGATAAAAAAAGCTGTGCATTTTAGTGAAATTACAAGTGCTGTAATATTACAACTTTATAGGACAGATGCAGCAGCTGTTGTAGGATACTACCCCTTTTGTATTTGGCTGAAAGAAAGCAGCTACTTTCATTTTTTTTTTTTTTACTTCGGTTAATTGGGGTGAAAGCTTGCCATTATTTTATTTTACTGTGTCATGTTTTATTAAGCATTTTAAAATTAGTTTTCTGTTCTTCTAATTCTGGAAAAATAATTTTACTCGTGGGCTTAGTAATTTGATAAATATTCTTATGTGGAATTAATTTAAATCGGGAGGAAACGACTTGATAATGATTCGAACTCATGGTCTCCTACTTTAATATCATGTTAAATTATGTAAATCACTAGTAGTTTAACCTAACTCAACAATCGGTGATTGTAACTAACTAAAATATGTTCTTGGAGTTCTCACCATTTCCTTTAGATTGCTATATCACTTCTAGCTACTTTTTATTTCATACACGATCGAATGAACTCTCGATTATTGGATATGTCTACAATATACATCTTGTCTTGTTTTCTTAGCTTTACGTAGATCCTAGCCGTCAAAGAGGATCTTAGAAATCTAAGAGATTATAAGTTGAATCTATGATGATTACATATTTAGTAATTAATTTCGTAAGAATATTTCTTGACAAGGTAATATTATAAGAGACGGTCTGTTATGTGATTATAGTTGAGGTGAACTTAAGTTAACTAGACATTCGCGAATAAAAAAAAACATAAAATATAAACCAACTATGAACCATCTTTTTTGTTGGGTGGCTAGTTACTTTTCTTCCTCCTAACAATCTTGATTGATAGTAATAACTAAAGACGAATTAAATCGAACCAAACCGATTCATTAATTTGATTTAGTTTTTTTGAACATAATATTGGACATATGAGTTTTTATTTTTAAAAATTGAAAGTAATTATTTGGTTTGGTTTAAATTCGCAAAAAGCATTGAACCGAATCGAACACGGGATGGGGCGGGGATTGAGTTCTCCGTGGGGATGGGGCGGGGATTGAGTTCTTCGTGGGGAATTACTGTCCCCGTGAACTAACCATTTTCATCGTAAAATTTTGCTGGGAACGGGGTGGAGATACATCGCGGGGAATGCACGGGGATTGAGTTCTTCGTGGGGAACTATTCTCCATTAAATTCTTGTTTTTTTTGTTCTCAAATTGTTACAAACTTTCTCAATTTTAATTCAATTTACAAAATTTTAGATAATATTTTCAATAGTTAAATATTTATTAGTTTCAATCAATACTTAGTTATGTAAGAAAAGTATCCATCCAAATACAAATATCTAGATATGTATAATAAATGCATAAAATAAAAGAAAAATAATATAACATAATATATTAATGAGCGGGAAACGAGAAATCGGGGATGAGAAATACAATAACATTCTCCGTCCTCATTCTCGTTCACCTCGTGGAGAATTTTTCATCCTCACTCACTCTATATTTACCGCCTAATCAGGAATTTATCGCTCCATTAAAGGGGTCCCCGTGGAGGAAAATGGACATCTTTAAATTAAATAGGAAAAAAATCGAACCAATGATTTCGTTTTGTATTAGACATTGGTTCGGTTCATGTTTTTTTTTTTTTGACAAATGGATAGATTCGATTCTCGATGTGACCTAAAAACTAAGAAAACCAAATTAATGGTTTTGCCATTATTGGACATTATTTAGTTCTTTTTTTCAAATTTTCAGTTTTCGGTTTTGCTTGACAAAAAAGAATCGAACCAATTTCATCCCTACTAGATGGCGAGGATTTCACATTGAAAAAGTAGATGAACTATTCCGCTCATTGCCAATTAATTTTGAGGTAAAATCTTATGTTGTCTAACATATTCATACGAGTATTTTGTCCAATTAAAAGAAATGAGAACTTGATTAAAAAATGATGAACCTAAAAGATACATCATATTGAAGGGCGTGTCGAGGATGCCACACTGGAAATGTGAATAAACTTTCTCATAGTATAAATATGTTATTCTACTCATTACCAATTAATTTTGAGATGCAAAGTTCTTCAACGTTCTCTGATAAGATATCTGAGTTTGATTTGTTGGAGTTTTTGAATGGTATAGGGTTGGATCTTTTATATTCTTGTGGTTGTTCAGAATCTTTTAATGGGATAATTTTGGTCTGGTTTTTATCGATTTTGTGACAAACCAACCACTTAACCAATATTTTTGGTTTTTCAATAATTGAGTCGAAACTAATATTCAATAAAGTATAAAATGATTGATTTGATTTCTATTTATTTCGATTTTGAGTTTGATTTCAATTATATTTGAGTTTATTTTTCAATTTTTCTTGTTTGATTTTTAGCTTGAATTTAAAGGTTTTTATTTTACTTACCAAAAAATAATATTTTTCATAATTAACATAATATTTATGTTTTTTGCTTTTTTTTTTTTTTCATCAAATCTAAATACCATTATTTTTTTTAAAATTTTTTAGTAATTTATATTTTCAATTGAGTTCAGATTTATATTGGTTCTCCCATCAACAATCAAATTTGAATCAATATATTTTTGTTTTATAAAATATTAAATAGAATGATATAATATTGTTTTAAAAAATCTAACTATCTATTGGATCGATTTGATTGGATTGGATTTTTTCGATTTTTAATTTTTCCATTCACCCCTAGTATTTGTGATCCTCTTTTAATAAAAGGATGGATAAAAGACCATTTTAGTCGATGAGCTTTGCCATTTGTTTCATTTTGTTCCTTGATGTGTAATTTTAATTCTTAAACTTTCAAATGTCGAGTTTTAGTCCTTGTACTTAATTAAAAAAAAAAACCTTTTAAATTAGTATCTATAAAAAATTTGAAGTCAATATTAATCGAAATTGGTTGAATAATGTTAATAATTTTAACCCAATCAAAGACAAAATTAGAACAAAATTTAAAATTTTATAGATGAATGTGGTAATTTTTAAATGAAAAAAAAAATTATAAGACCAATTTTAAGTGTTTTTTTTTTTTTTTAAGTTTAAAGATCAAAATAGAAAAATCTCAAAGTTTAGAAGTTAAAATTGAACTTTTGAAAATTTAAGGACTAAAATAGAACAAATCTCAAAATTCATAAAATAAAATCAAACTTTTGAAAAATCAGCATTAAAATGAAACAAATATCAAAATTCATACATCAAAATGATATTTTATTCTAAAAGGATCGAGAGACTTTGAAGTAACAACTTTAAAAGTTTAATTGCAAAGATCAAGCTTTTAAGAAGTCGCAACTTTAAGAAGTTCAGAGACCAAAATGATATTGAATAGTGACTTTCAACGCCATTTAATTTTAAAAAATATTTATTTGAGCTACTATTATCCAAAATTATCATTAAGAAGTTTAGTTGCACCCTTATGAAACTATTTAGAAGAATATAGTTTGTGGAGATTTCAAAAAAAAAAAAATGTTTATAATAGAACAATAAAAACTTTTAAATAAAAAAAATAGCGTTAATATCATCAACGGGTGGTGGTACAGTTGGCTAGGGCGTAAATCTCGTAGCTAAGAGTTATCTTGAGGTTGAGAGTTTGAGCCTCTCTCACCTTGTTTATTTTTTTACCCAACAAAATATCAATAAATAAATGAAGGTTGGAAGTTTGAACAACTTTTTAGAGTAAAATATCATTTTGGTCCCTAAAGTTTCAAAAATCTAATTTTAGTCCCTAAATTTTCAGTTTTGTTCCATTTTAGTTCATAAACTTTCAAAAGTCAAATTTTATTCCTTAAACTTTGAGGTTTGTTCCATTTCGGTCTCTAAACTTTAAAAAAAAAACTTAAAATTAGCATCTTTCTCTATAAATTTTAAAATTTTCATCCCATTTTATTTTTGATTATGTTAGAATTATTAACATTAAAATTTCAATTAATATTGACTTAAATTTTACGGTAATGACCAATTTTAAGGGTTTTTTTCAAAATTTAGGAATAAAATGAGACTTTTAAACGTTCATGGACCAAAATGAAACATTATTGAAAGTTCAGAAACTAAAATTGGACTTTTGAAAATTCAGGAACAAAAATAGAACAAAAGTAAAAGTTCAAAGACTAAAATGAAATTTTTACACAACTTTTTACAATGACAAAGTGATCGAAAATTCTTATAAGTTCAACAATAATTAAAGTATTCAAACACATAATTTCATGAGATTATGGCAGTTATGTACATAACATTAAAACACTGGTCTCATTATTATTATTATTTTTGTAATTCATATTATAACTCTATTTTTGTTAAGCAATTGGAGTTTCATCTGCATATTTAAAAGTAAGTAAAGCAAGGGTTTTCCTTTATTTAGCTGTTATAGAGCTTCTGATTCCCTGTGGTTTTTGTTTCTTTGGTTTGGTTTATGGAGAGAATGTTGAAATTGAATGGGTTTTTGTTTTATATTTTAAAATGACTTAAACCATTACATATAAAATCAACTCCGTTGGCTTTGCGCTTTCATATTTGTTTGATTTTGGTTCTTAAGCTTAAAAAAAAGCTGAATTTTACTTTTAAGTTTTGAAATTTGTTTTAAATTGGTTCATAAACTTTTAAAATCTTTATACTTTATAAAATAAATAAATAAATAAAATTATTCCTTTATAAAATTTTAAGTCAATGTCAATTGGAATTGATTAAACGATCTTAATTATTTTAGTACAATAAATAATAAAACGCGGACGTTTTTTAAAAATTTATAAAAGGATATGATAATTTTTTTAAAAACAAAATAAATTATAAAAATAAATGTTATTTTTTTTTTTTCTTTCTTTAACTTTAGTGATGGAAGAAGAACAAATATTAGAGTTTTGAAAGTTTAGCGATTAAGATTAAATTTTTGAAAATTTAGAGATTAAAAAGAAACATATCTCAAAGTTCATGAACTAAAATTGTACTTTAATAAATAGTCGATTAGTTTTATGTACTAACCAACATTTGAGAAACAAACTCAACTTTTAGATTAAAATACAAGCATTTGAGAGATTAGAAAGATTTAGTAGTCTGAAAAATATTTTATGGTAGTGTCAAAAGAACAATAGCTCAGCATTGGTGACCATAAGGTCATTAGTTTGAATCTCACATCCTAATTTTGTAAAACTACAAAAAAAGATTTCATGTTCAACAAAGCTGGAATAGCTCAGTTGGTTAGAGCGTGTGGCTGTTAACCACAAGGTCGGAGGTTCAAGCCCTCCTTCTAGCGAACATATATTTATGTTTTTATTTTTCTAGGATTAAAAACACTAAACCTATATGATAGATCAATTAGTTAGCTTTTTTTTTGTTGCCCTAGGTATATACT
The DNA here is from genome assembly GCA_037832605.1 of Cyclanthera cordifolia. NCBI lineage: Eukaryota > Viridiplantae > Streptophyta > Magnoliopsida > Cucurbitales > Cucurbitaceae > Cyclanthera > Cyclanthera cordifolia. The sequence goes on from JBBMEG010000022.1 coordinate 10,093,929, forward strand.
TTATGTTCCCTTCATCTATAGCCTTCATCGTTTCTTTGATTGCTTCAAGGAGAACTCCTACTTGCGAGTTGGAGTGTTGATCAATACCAGCATGTCCACCAACACCTTACAATCAGATTCAACTTTGGTTTGACGGTCTCCCCAAGTACGAAGGAATCGCAGTGCACAAATGAACGCTTTCGTCTCTCTAATTAATGGCTCCAAGCATCCAGCGTAGTGTATTGCCGCTGCCACTTGTATCCTCCCCACCCAGTCACAAAGAACAAATCCAAATCCCATCAAATCTGTGGAAATCGCCGCATCTGCATTAAGTTTCAAGATCCCAGCAGGTGGGGTAACCAGCCCATGCTTTTCCGATTCTGCAAAAGCCCCATGGATGGCTCCTGAGATCCATTACACTCTTTATGGTAGTCAAGGATCCAGTTTGCTTGTTCTGTGTATTCCATCACCGGTAGGCCTCTCTCACGCCTATTTCTGACATTCTAAATCGACCAGCAGGCAACGCACGCCATTTCCAGTTCGCACCTTTTCATCTGGTCGGCTATATTCCTCATCCATTCAGAGATAGTAGTCACCTTCGAGCTCGGCCAACACCGCGACGGACATAGCACCACCCATAGCTTCTTTACGGTTGCGCATTGAACAAAGGTGTGAATCATTGTCTCTGGATTCCCACAAATACCGCACTGTACATCAATTTGTATATGTCGTTCCCTTAGTTTCGTTTTGGTAAGCAGCAACTTACAAACCATTTTCCGTATGAAATTTTTAATTTTCAGTGGAACAGATAATCTCCATAGCCCTTTCCACCAAGCTTTTGCTTAGAATTTTCAGAAGAAGATGGTTGATACTGAGAACTCACCCATAGCTTATAGGCACTTTTAACTGTAAACTCAATGGATGTAGTATAATGTCATATCCATGTGTCAGGCAGATTGGTTTTGCAAATTGGGACAGCCATGATCGATGCCATGTCTTCATCCTAGAAATATCTTCGTAATAAATCCATATTCCAACATCCCGATGGAGCCATAAGGCTTCCAACCATTAAGTTTTAGCTATAACAATTATGAGGGGTGAGCACTTTGAATGTTGATTCCCTCAGCAACTATGGTTGATTAAAAACTTTAGTAGAGAGGTCGCCACCAATTTTGATTCGAATCCCCTTCAGCAATAATTGTCTTCCCCAAAGTAAGCTACGCCAAACATAAGACTTATTCTTCCTTAGTCTAGCATCAAGAAAATTCACTTTTGGAAAATACTTTCCTTTCATAACCTTCGCTACCATAGAATCCGAACATTTAAGAATTTTCCATGCCTGTTTAGCCAGCATAGCTTGATTAAAACCCCCAATGTCTCTAAACCCCATCCCTCTCTTTGATTTTGGACTACACATCTTCTCCCACGACATCCAGTGGATCTTTCTCTGTTCATTAGTTGATCTCCACCAAATTACAGATGTAACTTCCTTATAGAAAGAAATTGGCAACTGGATTAGTGACATCACATAGGTAGGCACCGCTTGAGCCACTGCTTTGATGAGAATCTCTTTGCCACCAATTGAAAAAAAAGTACGTTTCCATCCTGCTACACCCTTTAGTACCTTTTCCTTGAGGTAGGCTAAGTCTTTGGCTTTATTTCTTGAAAAATGAGAAGGGATGCCCATATATCTACCAAGGGAAGCATTGGACTTAATATTCAGTTCTTGTCTGAGAGGGTTGTAAGTACCTGAATCCATGTTTGGGCTGAACAGAATTGCAGATTTATCGAAATTCACACATTGTCCAGACACTTTCTCATACCTCTGTAGCACATCTTTTATTACTTTACACTCAGCAATGTTAGCCCCACAAAAAAGGATATTGTCATTAGCAAAAAGGAGATGGGAAATCTTCAGGCATGTCCTGGTAATACGACAGCCACTAAGTCTCTCATGTTCCTTGCGATTTAATTAGTCCCGACAGGCATTCAGTACAAATGAGGAAAAGATAGGGAGATATTGGATCACCTTACCAGAGACCCCTTTCTGGTTGAAAACATCCTCTGGGCTTACCATTTATCATAACAGAAAAACTCACCTATGAAACGCAGTCCATGATCAATTTAGTGAATCCCCTGGGAAAATTCATTTGAAGTAAAGCTGCCTCAAGGAATGACCATTCAACTTTGTCATATGCCTTACTCATGTCAATTTTTATTGCAGCCGTTCCACTGATACCTCCTCTTCGTTTCATAATAGATTGCACACACTCGTATCCAACTAGGACATTATCTGTTATAAGGCGTCCGGGCACAAAAGCACTCTACTACTCGATAATCACATGAGGAAGAACTTGTTTCATTCTGTTTGCTAGAGTTTTAGTGAGGATTTTGTAAACCACATTGCAAAGGCTGATTGGTCTGTAGTCAGTTGCCACCTGAGGTTGTTTTACCTTTGGAATAAGAACAATATTCGTTCTATTCAAAGGTTGTACTGATTGTTGGCCCCTTAGTATTGATAGACAGGTTTGAGTCACTGAATTCTTCACAATGTCCCAACATTTATGAAAGAAAATCGGAGGAAGACCATCCGGTCCTGGGGCTTTCGTCGGGTGCATCTGAAATACAACAGCTCAGATTTCTTCTTCCTCAAAAGGTTTAGATAGCATTTCCTTCATATCATGAGACAATGATTTTTTTTTTTATAAACTTGGCTTCTTTGTATATAAGATCCACATCTGGTTTAGAAGATGTGAACAAGGTCTGAAAGTACTCTAGGAAAGTTTCAGAAATGCAATGCTCATCATAAACTCAATCCCCACTACTTCCTTTGATTCAGTTTATATGATTTTGTTTCCTTCTTAAAGATGTTTTTTTATAAACCATTTTGAGTTTCGGTCTCCCCACTGTAATCATTCCTCCCTTTATCGTTGTTTCCAGTACAACTTGTTATTTGCCATGACTAGCTCCTTCTCAATTTCTTTCACCTTTTGAAAATCCACCTTTTGTGAGTTATCCATTAAAGCATTTAATTTGGCTAGTAAACGACGGCTATCCTCTAGTAATCCAATGTTCTTTTTCCTGCCCCCATGGTTGTAGCCTATACTGCATAGTCTGTATATTTGAGCATAAATGGGACACATTCCCACTCTCTTCTTGCGTCCAGGAATCTCGGATAATTTCCAAACAACTGCTATCTGTTGTCCAGTGTTCCTCAAATTTGAAGAAGCTTTTACTACCCCTTGTAGTAGCATGTACAATATCCGTTATAGACAGTGATATGGGTATATGGTCTGATCTTATCCACTCCAAGTGCTTCACACCTAAATCGGAAAACATGGAAATAAAATTCTTGTTTGCAATAAAACGGTCCAACCTTTTGAAAATAGGATCATTCATTGTGCATCTGTTCGTCTAAGTGAATGGTGATCCTTGAAAGCCCAAGTCACAAAGGCCAGAATCATTCACCGTCGCGACAAATTCCTGCATACTCTTTGTTTGTCGTGGAGATCCGCCTTGTTTCTCCCATGGCCATAGACATTCATTAAAATCGCCCCTCAAAAGTCAAGGAGAATGGTCATTATTATGCAACCTTCTCAGTAGCTCAAAAGTCAATCCTTTATTCTTCGACTCCGGACAACCATAAATTCCAGTAAATCTCTATAGAAAGCCTTTCCACTCCACTTTGCAGTCAATGTGATTTTTCGAAAAAGACCTGATAGATACATCATAAGCATCATTCCATAATACACACATACCTCCATTCCTACCTTCGCTCGGTACTGTAAAACAATTTGTAAATGAGAGAGTGCATTTGAGAAACTCCATCTTTTGAGTCGAACATTTCGTTTCTTATAAGAACACCATAGAGGGATGGCACATTCTGACGATGTACCGAAACTTTTGGACCGCTAAGGAACTCCCCAATCCCTTAGCGTTCCACCTTAAGAGTTTCATAATCCCCGACGAGGCTGCTGGACAGCCTTCGCCGAAATAACAGCTGGTTTCTTAATGTTTGCAGTTATTTGTTTTTTCCCCTTCCTTTCTTCATCATTCACGTCCTGATCATCTACCTTCCTTTTCCCTTTATTTAAAATTACTTCAGACCCCTCCCTCTCGGTAGTCACGTTAGCAGTTTCCACATATATTTGTTGGGATTTGATATTGCAGGCTTCATCATCCATGACCAATTCTCCCATCTGTTTCTCGGTCTCAACTGCCACCTCCTTGCTCCCAACACACCCCATGTCCGTTTCTACTCTTTTTTCTCCATCCTGTGCAATACTCAGCATATGTGATTGGTGTTTCTCATCCCCTACTAGCAATATCTCCATTGGAACAAGGGCCAATTCAAGCTTTTCACTGTTTACATGAGGTTTCCTCCAACTTTCCGCATCGCTCCTATTCGACTTCGCCTCATCCCTCTCATAGTTGTATCCCGTCGAATTATTCCAGCCTGTACGTCCACCCCTCCAATTTGTTTCAGCATCTCATTCGTCGGCTCTCTTCTTCGTCCAGGTTGGAGCAGTTTTCAGCCAGATCCCATATTGATAAGCGTCTCCCTCTTCCTTACCGGTAGAGCTTGCACAAGCCTTTGATAGATGTCCAATTATGCCACATGAAAAGCATAAATTGGAATGGGCACCGCAATGAAGGTTATGTTTCCCTTTTCAGCTTAACCCCACGAATCAACGACTTCGTTATATTCACTACTACTCTCGTCCATATAACCGGTCCCGTTCTACCATCATCATCAGCCTCAATATGAACATTACCTACAAATACGGATCCAATCCTCTTTGCCATTTCCTTCCTCATACACTGGAATGAGATATTGTGAACATGGATCCAAAATTCAGTTAGAGAAAAGTTTAAAGTCTGAACCTGGTCATTCGGATTCGGGGAGACCATTACTAACAATGCTTTCTCCCAGCCATAATACGTCTTTTTCCTCTTCCGACTGGAAAAGTGCAAAGAAAAGGTTATCCCCTGCCGCCTCTATTTGTTTTGCTGAATTACACCTTCATGCTGACTTCATAATAGACCGGAATGATTCAAAGTGAACTCGTTTGGACAACACCACCGTGATCGTCACACTTCGTTTCAAGCTCTTCGTCTGCCAATTAAGCTCATTGTCCCCAAGTACAGTCAATGAATTCTCCTCCTCTGTTAAATCAAACGGTTTCCACCGTTCAACAAGTTTTTGCATTCTGCTTTGTCATTCCACCAAATTACTACTAACCTCTCACACACACACCGCTCGCACCCTGATCCTTGCCAGAAAACCCACCTTACTCCACTGTCGCAAGCCTCTGTCGTAAACCATAACCTCCACTAGACTTTAGGAAAATAACCGTTTTTGCGTGCAGGCCCTCGCCAGTAGAGGAAAACTCCCACGATAGAGAGAAAAACTTTTTTTTTAGTATCAATTAGTTAGCAAGTGTTGAATTAATGACAAAAATACATCTTAATGAAATTAATCTAGTTAGTAAATATTTATGTGGGTTTATACTCAAAAAAAAAAAAAAAATTATGTGGTTCCTTGTTTAACTTGAATATCATAATTTTCCAATTTAATCAAATACAATATGAAAGTCCTAAAGCTTATCATAAATGACCCTATCTTTTAAGATTTACAAATTGAACATTTATAAAGACTACTTGGATTATATCTTCTTGGATTAGATTTTCAGTTCTACAGTTCGGACTTCGGTGGGCTCAACTCGCTGGCTATTTCCATCCCCTTGGTTGCATTCACTGTTCGGAAGCGGCATGGGGGCTTCAGAATCATCACTCTCAACCTCTCATTCAACGGTATAGCTCAGCTCTGTTCTTCCATAGAATCATAATCTTCACTTAATTTTCCTTCTTAATGTGTTTTGTTACCCCTGAAGACGCCGGCTGATGTAATCTCCACTGTGTCGGAGCGATCACAAGCTGTCGATCCCATCTTAGAGAAGCTCAACTCCCTTCAAATCGTAAGTTCCATTATCAATCTTCTTCAAATTCCCTTTTCCTATGCCAATTAGGGTTTCTTTACGCTTTATTTCTCTGAATTTGTCAAAAATTGAATCTCGATTTGGAGTTTCATTTGGTTTGTTTCGTAATGTAGACAACCCCCATATTGCAGTCTCCCCCTACGGAAGGTAGCCTGACGGATATCTTAGTAAGGAAACCGCCCTCTTCTTCAAATGCTGGTAGGGATTGAACTTATTGTTTGTTTAATTAAACCCAGTTGGGTATTTCAGACATAATCGCTTAAATTATTGTGATAATCAATCTCTGCACTTTCGCGGCTAAATAGAAAATGGTACTTGTGAACAATGGTCATCTGTGAACAAATAAAAATAGTAAGCACACAAACTGCTTAATATAAGGTTGTAAGCATCTATCTCTTTCGATGTAGGAAGCCATTGAGGATTCTTGTGTGCTATTCTTCTCGTCCCTAATATAATGTTCACTTATGAAGCATGGGCGCTTCGATTTGGTCAGCACATTCATGTCCACACTTGTTAGCATAATAGACAGGTGCAAGGTGCCAATTGAACAAAATAGTGCACGACAAGGGGTTTTTGTGGTATAGACTATGGAGTCAGTGTTTTTGAGGTGTTTGTGTTTGGCTTCGTCTTGGCGAGATCAGGAGATGATTGTAAAGTTGTTTGTTTCTCCTCCCTTTTGCGTGAAGTGGGAGTTTCGAGTTCTTGTGAAAAGCAATGTTGTGTTCTATTTTGTGGGTTCACTAGGGTTGAGAGAAATTATAGAACCTTTAGAGGGGTGGCGATGAGAGACCTATAGGCCCTCGTTAGATTCTATGTTTCTTTTTGCTCCTCAATTACTGAGCTTTGTTGTAATTACTTCCTAGGAGTTATTTTACTAGATTGAAGACTGTTCTTGTAAGCAGTCTCCTTTATAGCTTTTAGGTGAACCTATGAACTAAATGCATTTGGCATATTAGTTCATTTTCTATATTGGTGACGGTAAATTAATTTAGAAAGGAAGAGTGCATCACTTCCTTCTGTAATTTTTAACTGGTTGTACAGTATAAATCATGCAGCCTTAATCCAAGAATCATTATGTTGAATATTTTATCCAAGTATGAGCCTGCAATCATTTGCTAACTCCTTAGTTTAGGTAAACGAAGATGTCATTTTGCTAATCTTGGCTTCTTTCTGGTTTTATGACTTACGTTGTAGCTTGGATATTGAGATTATTAAGACTATTGTTTTCTTAGTTATATTTATCATATTATAATATTTTCTTGTGACAGCAATACTTTTTCCAAAAGTTGACGCCTCTACCTCTGCTTGTTTTTTGATGCAATGTAGTTAACGTGAATCCCCAAGTGCTTTTGGAGCTCTTTTCAATGTACCGCAATTGGCAGGATGACAAGGTCCAAAAGATAAACAAAAATCAGGTTTGCTCTTTCAGTATATATATATATATATATATATATATATATTTTTAAGTTTTTTGTATGGTAAATGCAAATGCTCGTGAGATAGAATCATTGTTCCTTTTATTCCTTCAACAAGTTATTGCTTTGAAACTCATTATATCACTAGATTTTATTTTATTTATTTTATTTTAATTTTTTTCTGGTTCATGGAGTCGCAAAATTATATCTTATTCCAGTTTTTATTTTATTTTTTTGTATCACCTCTATAATGTACTGATAAACCAAAGGCAAATTTCAGGACTGCTGCTTAACCATGTTCAAATGATAACACTGTTGCTATTTTATGTTTTTCTAGCTTTAGACTTCATTTGGAACCCTAAACAAGTAGAAAACACTTCTCTTCTGATAATCTTTTAAATGGGCAATATTTTCCATATTCAGTACCCCTTCAATATACTTTTCTTTTGATAAAGTTACGCTTCAATGCTGGAAATGATGGTAAAAGTTCATAAATCTTTCAGTATCATTGTGAACTTTAGCTCAAGGGGTTGGGGTTATCTTTTGAAGATTGATATTAATAGTGGTTGAGTGATAAGTTTGATGAGTGGCTAAGAGCAGCTTGTTTACCACTAAATACAAACATGGAGTTCTTGAATAGTAGTTGTTTACCCCTCTTCTTCTACCAAAAACAAACACACACTTTAGTGAAATGATCTTTTATGGAAAATGGTTGTATTAGCTTCAATGTGGACTATTTGGTTGAATGAGATGCTGAGGCATCACTAGTGCTTGCTGAGCTATGTGTGACGGTCATGCTTATCCAGTGCGTGTTGCACATGGACGCATGCCCGTTCAACCCCGTTTCATCATGCTTTTATGTTATTTTGTCATTATTGCATGTTAGGATAGTTTCCTTCATTTTATTCTAAGTGTTGACTCCTCACCATTTTCATATGCAAGGGTATTATACCAATTATGTCCCAAAATGTACTATAGGGGAGTATGACTTCTTGCAGCTTCCTTCCTACCAAGTTATATGTTGAATGCAAAATAGTTGAAGTGGTCCTTATTGTATTTCCATATAGCCTTTCATAGACAAAACGTATTTCCAAACCTTATTTCTCCCTTTTTTGAATACCTTTTCACGAGGCCCGTGATAGAGGTTGCACCAGTTGTGCCACCTGCTTTTCGTTTTCGTTCGGCTGACTTGCTCGCCGGGTAAAAGCAAGGGCCACACAATCGCCATTCTGCTGCCTTTGAAGTGTGCCTGTACAAGTGGTATCAATGTCAGGTTTGGCTCTTTTGTAGTGACAATGAGTTCACCTACGATAGATCAGTGAGACTAGTCCCATGTCGATCAGCTGTTCGATCTGGAAGAGCAGATGGCCGATCTAGCTAGAATGTCAGAGTATGTGCAGTCCTTGGATTCTCGCCTGAATGAGTTTGCTGCCAAGGCTGACACGATTGATGCGGTAGCTGGCCGCCTAGACGGGATGCCCGTCCAAGAGTTGATGGTGAGGGTAGACACACTTGAAAATAAAGCCTCACGATCTGGTGGTAATGAGCGTGGAGAAAGCTCGTTGGGCTCTGTTGCCTGCATAGTGGAGCAAACTATTAACATCGCGCAAAAAGCATTGGCTCGGATGGTGTCTGAGCTGTCCGAGGAAATGAGAGTTGCCATTGGCCCCGTCAGGACAAAAATAGCTGATTTGAACGCTCGAGTTAATCTCACAATGAAGGTAGTGAGAAATCAAACCTCAGCTGGAGGCGTCGTTCAAGCCAGTAAGGTCAAGGTGCCAAAAACAAAGCCTTTTTGTGGGGTTCGAGATGCAAAAGTTTTGGAGAACTTCATATTTGATATGGAACAATATTTCAAAGCTACAAATACAATGTCTGAAGACATGAAAGTCACATTAAAGACAATGCATTTGGCTGATGGTTCCAAATTGTGGTGAAGATCGCGTTATATGGATATCCAAGAAGGAATGCACCATTGATAGCTGGGAGTTGTTGAGACAAGAATTGCGATCACAACTCTTCCTCGAAAATGTTGAAGTTCTTGCAAGACGCAAGTTGCGAATGTTGAAGCACACTGGAACAATTAGAGAATATGTCAAACAGTTTGCGGGGTTAATGCTTGATATCCTAGACATGACAGAGAAAGACAAGGTCTTTAATTTTGTCGAAGGATTGAAGTCGTTTGCAAAGGCCAAGCTCTACGAGCAGAAAGTACAAAGCTTGCCGAAGCATATGGCGCTGCAGAGAGGCTATTTGATTTGGTCAGTGAACCAACAGAGGAGAAGCCTCAGGAGCGAAGAGAGAGTATAACCTCTTCGTACCAAAACAGTATAGATTTTCAGTTAACCTCTCCTAGGAGTTGGGGAAGAGTCCGATCGAGTCGTCAAAGTGGGGAATGCAGACCTTCCCCGTCTAAAAGTGAAAACTCATGACAAAGGTCGCATCACCTTACGAAGCAAAGCCATAGATCATGCTTCTTATATGATGGACCTCATCTAGTGCACGAGTGTCCTAGTCGAGAGATCGTTAAGGATTTTAAGATTGTTCTCGAGACAAAGAAGAGACTTGAAGCTGAGTCGGCCAAAGCGGCAGTAGCCGAGGTCGAGCAAGAGGAAACTGAGGTGATCCCTGGCGTAGGGACCATATGGTATTTGTCCGCCCTTCAATATAACAAGGGCCTAGCCGAGAGTCGAGACAAAGTGTCTCGCAAGAACATCCATCCTTGGTTAAAAAGGAGATGACATGAGTAACTCCACGAGAGTGGAAGTATAAACAAAGTGGAGTACCAAGTCATCAAGGTGATGCAACAAGGTACGAAAGCAGTTGGGTCAGTCCAATGAGACACTCCAGTCAGTCCAAAGCCAACAAAGCGGTTCCTATGGTGTCGAAAACAGTAGTACAACGACAAGTTCCAAGACAACAAGGCAAGAGCCTCCAGACAAGTTATGAAGCATCATGTTCGTCAATCTATTTGAAGAATTCATTCGGGGTGTTAGGTGAAGAAACAAAAGTAATGGACACAAGTCAACTCATACAAGAGTATTTCGACAAGTGGAAGAAAGCTGTAGGCACTGAGGTTCGCTGGGATCGCAAAACAAGTTGCATGTACGATCGCTGAGTTCGGGCAGAGTTGGTTGACTGGGTCGTCAACCGTTTAAGTGGGGGAGAATGTGACGGTCATGCTTGTCCAGTACGTGTTGCACATGGTCGCATGCCCGTTCAACCCCGTTTCATCATGTTTTTATGTTATTTTTTCATTTTTGCATCTTAGAATAGTTTCCTTCATTTTATTCTAAGCGTTGATTCCTCGCTATTTTCATATGCAAGAGTGTCTCATCAATTATGTGCCAAAATGTACTATAGGGAGGGTATGACTTCTTGAAGCTTCCTTCCTACCAAGTTATATGTTGAATGCAATATAGTGATGCGGTCCTTATTGTATTTCTATATAGCCTTTCAATGACAAAATGTATTTTCAAACCTTCTTTTTCCCTTTTTTGAAAACCTTTTCACGAGGCCCGTGATAGAGGTTGCACCAGTTGTGCCACCCGCTTTGCATTTTCGTTCGACTGACTTGCTTGCCGGGTTAGAGCAAGTGCCGCATAGTCGTCATTCTGCTGCCTATGAAGTGCGACTGTGACACTATGCTAGCTCCTTTTTGTTATTATTATTTTTTAATTTCGGACACTTTAGGAACACTCCATGGACGCTTCACGGACACACCATAAGACTTAAAAGTAGATGGACTAAACTGGAAAAAGTAAAGAAAATAGAATGGAGATGAGAGAAATAAGGTAGAAACTAAAATATTTTGAGATCGTTAAGGGTTCCTCTTATAAATTTATAAATTAGGCTTATAAATTTTATTTTGTCTAGTGGACATTTAAAGAATAAGGGAGATTTTGTTCTTTATTGAATTTAAATGGACTCATATAATTGTGTGTTAAATTCTAATTGAATTTTCATGTTCGTCTTTAATTTAATTATTTTTCATAGTTACTGAAATATTAATATAGATTAGATTTAATAGTTTAATAACATATTATAAAAACTAATAATAAATAATGTGTCTCTGACGTATTTGTGTCTTACATTTTCCAATATGCATGTCTATGTGTCCGTGTTGTGTCGTGTCCGTATCTTGTGTCCGTGCTTCTTAGTCTATAACCTATCAGAAAAACAGAAAGCCATATTGTTATTGACTAGTATTTATCACACTTGGAATGTTCTTGCAGCCTTAGTAGGGTTCATCCTGTAGAAGAATAGGAAGGAATGTTGTACATGGGACTTAATTTGGTGGTAATTATTGTAGGAAGATATTGAAAACAAGATTGAAGTCACTGATGCTTTGGCTGTTAAACTTCTTCAGCGCTTAAATTTTTCTGTTTCTGCAGTGAAGACAGCTTCCCAACATCTATCCGAAGGTACCGATGCGTATTGTTTTTCTTTATTTATTTTATACCTTAATTGATCGGTCTGTAAAGGCTAGTGTTTTATGAAGTAAATGTACCGTTGTTTGATATGTGTAATGCAGTTCACGCTCTGGAAGTTGAAATCGGCGAGCTTAAGGGAAGATTGACAGAGGTTATTAGCAATTGTGATGCATTATGTAGAAGAATTGCTTCAGAGGGGCCAGAGTCTCTTCGGTCATCTATCAAGCCATTTGTTGTCACCGACACCAACTCGGGATCATCCTGTAACTCATTTTCTCAGCAAGTAGATTTGGATGTAAACCTACATCCCCAAGAACCCAAATTAGATTGATTCATGGAGATCGTATAGCAAATTCAAGAAAAGAAAGCATTCCATAGCAAAAGATGGTAAATATGCCAAATCTTGAAACATTGGACATGTCAATCTCAATTCCATCTTGTGTGTGTATATATATATTTACTTCATTTTTCAGTTATCATCTTGCGACTCTTTCTCGAGACTGAACTCTCTTCTCGCAGCCGATTGACAAGAGCTTCTTTTTCTCAACATCGGCCGTGGATGGTTAACAACAATCCCTTCTTCTCTTTGGCTTGATCGATCTGCTTGCTGCCATTGTATACCATCTCTTGTGTATCATTATAATTTTCTCTCGAACTTTGTGACTCTTTTGGTGTCATCTCCTTCGGTTTTCGTCACTCTCATTCCATCGTATCACCTTTGTTGACATCAAGTCTATGTCGACGCCTTCTGCTGTAAACTCTCGGAACTATTGGTGTCTCAATATGGGAGAACACGAGGTACGATAGATGAGACATCGACGCACCCATGACAACTTTCCTCTTCAAATGAGGGGTAATCTACGACCAAAAAAGGCGAATCATCAACAAACAAACCATTTTCATCTATTTTTGGGACTGGTAATTTTGTATGTATTTGCTTATCATTAACCTATATATCGACATTCTTTCCGTTTCTTTCCATTTTACCTTAATATATTTGATAGGCCATACTACCACAAATCAATGAAATTCTTTTTTGTTTAAAAAATAACTGTTTGCAGTCAATTAGAGTGTGATGGACCCTATTTCATTTTTAACAGTTTTTTAAAATACGTGTTACATAACAAAGTACGAAATATTTAAGCGGATAAATACTATCAGTTTCATGTTTACTTCAATTAAAGTTTATCAAAGTTGCTTAATCATTAGTCATTAGTCATTTGTTTCAAGTCTATCAATTTTGTTTGGTTTACTAAATTCAAACTAGCTTCTTTCACTTGATTGGATCAGTTTATTGTATTGTATTTAATTTTTTATTTCAATTTTTGACATACAAGTGAACTAATTTTTGCTTGCAATTATTATTTCTAAATATTTAAAATAACTTTTTATTCTAAATACTCTTAAAAGTTACATCAAAACAAATTTTTTAACAAAATTATTACTAATAAATTTTTAACAACAATCATTATTTTATTCAAAATAAATTTTTATTCTAAATATTCTTTAAATGTACCTTCAATCACGTAGAAGTTTGTTTCTTTCTTTTAACACTTTCAATAATTCACATTCATTGAAGGTCCCATTGTCGGCGGTTCAATACCTCTACTTCGCCTGAATTTCAAATGTTACAATGTCGGTTTCAGTTATACTATACACAAAGTCAGAAACTCCATTAAAAAAAAATCATAATAATAATAATAATAATAAAAAGAGAGAAATGCACCCAGAAGAAAACATAAATAGTGAAGTGTATTTATTTTAATAACATATTTGTTAATACAAATGAAGAGTTGAGAACATAAGAATTCAACAACTGATAGTGAAAGAAGTTGAGATAATAATAGCAGAAATAACACATAAGAAAAACACACTATGAATTCTGCAAATCAAACTACATTCTCTCTATTCAACAAAGATCTTGCATTTTGATCTGATCAAGGTTGCTGGTGAGCATCCATGTAACCAGCATCAACCAAAACCTTATCTCTCTTTGCCCTTTCAAGATCTTCATCCACCATCATCTTCACCAGCTTCTCAAATCCAACCTTAGGTTTCCATCCCAATACCTCCTTTGCCTTGCTTGCATCCCCTTTCAGATTATCGACCTCGGCTGGCCGGAAGTATCGCTTGTCGATCACCACATGATCCTTCCAATTCAACCCAACATACCCAAATGCCACCTCCAAGAACTCCTCCACCGTGTGCGAATCCTCCGTCGCAACCACGTAATCGTCCGCCTTCTCTTGCTGCAGCATCATCCACATTGCTTCAACATAATCCCCTGCAAAACCCCAATCTCTAGATGCCTGCAGGTTCCCCAAGAACAATTTGCTCTGAAGCCCAATCTTGATCCGCCCAACAGCCCGCGTGATCTTCCTCGTCACGAAATTCTCCCCTCGTCGAGGTGATTCGTGGTTGAATAGTATCCCGTTACAAGCGAACATCCCGTACGCCTCCCGGTAATTCACCGTGTACCAATGCGCCGCGCATTTCGCTGCGGCGTACGGAGATCGAGGATGAAATGGCGTTGTCTCCGACTGAGGCGGCGGCGTGGATCCGAACATTTCTGACGATCCGGCTTGGTAGTACCGAATGTGAGTCCGGCCTGTGGCGGCAATGTGAGATCGGACGGCCTCGAGCAAGCGTAGGGCGCCCGTGGCGACGACGTCCGCGGTGTAATCGGGAATTTCGAAAGAAACCGCGACGTGCGATTGAGCGGCGAGGTTGTATACCTCGTCAGGGAGGATGATGTCGAGCCATCTCCGAAGAGAGGAGGCGTCGGTGAGGTCGCCGTAATGAAGCTTCATTTGTGCTTTGGGAGCATTGTGAGGATCGATGTAAATGTGATCGACTCTCTGAGTATTGATGTTGGAAGATCTCCGGATCAATCCATGGACTTCGTAGCCTTTGCCGAGAAGGAATTCGGTCAGATACGAACCGTCCTGGCCGGTAATGCCGGTGATTAACGCCGTCCGTCGCTTCTTCTCCGGTGCGGCGGCGGCGGATCTGGTTCCATCGGCGATGGATGCCATTGATCTGAGAGAAATAAATGAAAATTGAGACTGAAAAAAAACAGAGAATGGTGGAAGGTTCTTATAGCCGCGCTGAAGAAGGGTATGGCGGGAATTTTGATATTTACACAGCTGAGCTAGCTAATCAAAATGCGCCACGTCAGATTCAATGGCAATTTAGTCAGCGAATTAAAAATGGACGGATAATATAATTTTTCTTTGAATTTGCAGAGAAATACAACTTTACCCATTATTATTATTAAAGTGACTCTCACTTATGTGACACAACTTCGTATCAGCTTAATTATTACATTTATTTTTATTAATTTTTATTTATAAACAATTTATAAAAATATTTCTCTTTAAAAAATATATTCTTTATCCAATTTTTACGGTTTACATTCATTTATTCTATTTTTTATTCATTTAATTTTTAAATAGTTTTAGTATTTTTCTTCAATAATTTATTCTATGGTTAAAACTTTATAGATATATTTTTCATAAAAAATTAAAATTTTAAAACTATTATACAACGAAGTATTTATGAAAAAAAGGAAAATTAGATGAAAAAACTTTTTCGCGAGGACACAAGGATTAATTTTTGTAATGAAGACAGAGAAATCGTTTTCCGACCTCGCCTCATCGCATGGACATTTCTAAGTTTCTAAGTTATAGAAAAAGATGCATCTGAATTGGTTTTAAAGAAAAACATTATTTATTATTGAGAAGTCAAACTTCACCATTAATACTAGAATTTTTAACTTAGATTGCGTATTGATTTTTTTTTTTTTTTTTTAATATATGTTGCTTTGATTTTAATTTACTTGTGTTTACATTTGATGGTAAGATGGGGCGAGAAGATCTTAAGGAGAGTTATGTGTGTAGCTTAAAGATGTTGAAGATAAATTGGTAGAGCTAAAATATACAATAAATCTTATGTTGAGGGCACTACTGCTCTCAAATAAATTAATACTCAAATATCGATTTATAGGGTTAAAACTGTGGCGCTGATGTAAAACTGAAATAATATCAAACAATGAAACTACTGCGCCACCAACACTTTCGATAAAGATTCAATTTTTTTTTTTTTTTTAAATATGATTTTTTATGTTAGGAAGCTCATGGTAAGATTCATGAACAATTAAAAGGTATAATACCCTATTCTCGAAAAAAGAAAGTAGAATACCCTTTTAGCATGGAAAATATTCGAGATAAATTCTACGTTTAGAAGTAAATAATTTTCTTTTTGTGTTAAGGCTACCGATTGAACAATTGATTAGTTTGCAAAGTCTACGTGTTGTGAGTATATTTGTATATAGAGATATTCTTGTAGTAAAGTTTGAACGACTTCTTGCACTATTCTCATGTATGGCGCTATACTATTAGTTTGTTTTTTCTTTGGTCAATATAACAAAATGTGTTTTTTTTTAATCAATTTTAAGCACTTTTTATATAGTATTATTTTCATTTTTATTTTGAAATCCCTCAACTTTAATTTTTCATTATTATATTTTATTTGATGAAATATAACAATAAACAAAAATTATAGAACATAATAACATATTGATTTAAATGCAGTGTGTCACATTTTATTTATTTGATTATTTTTATTTTTGTAAAAAAGTATAATAGTTCAACGGCTTCAAAATACACCTATGAACATAGATTTTATAGATATGATATTTCTTATCCCGTTATTAAAATAATAATAATAAAAAGAATTATTTCTTCCCTCTTTTTCTTTTCTTTTCTACAACTTTTTGTGAATTAATTTTTACACACTTTTTTTGTGAATTAATTTCATATTTTATTATACACCGTTTTATTTTTAATTACTCAATTTTATTATAAATTAATATTTATTTTTACAAAAAAATAAGTGTCAAAATTTCTTAAAATTGTAATTGTTTAGTTGCGTTTTCTAGTATTAACTAATTTTGTTATAGTTCGAAGCGCATCTATGACAATAATTTGTAGTCTCTACTTTATTCTCGTGTCGAGCCTAGGGACGGACATGGTTACCCGGATATATTGTAAAAATATCTATCTAAAGAAAACTAATTTTGTAATAAGTGCTTTTTGAAATGAAAATGTGAAAGTGCTTATAGATCTTTTTTTATTATTATTATTTGCTTGATTTTTTATTTTTCAAATAATTGAGCAAATCTTTTAAATTATATCATTTTTTTATATTGCACATGAATTCATTAAACAAGCAACAAATAATAATAATATAAATCAAATAAGAATATTAACTTATTTTAATATTTTAATACTATTATAAACTATGAAACTCACTTATTTTATATTTTAAACTTTTTATTTTTAATTAACTATGTTTAAATAAATAATATTTTGTAGATGAAAAAAGAAAATAATAAAACATGAAAATAAAATAGCTAAAAAAGTAGTAGAAAAAAAGAAAAAGAAAGAATGTCTAAAAAAAATCATGGGTACGTTGCAGGAAGTCCTGCTGACTTTTCTGCATGGAAGTATTCCCTATTTATTTATAATTTAGACGTATTAAAAAATTTTAATTTTATTATTATTATTTTTAGTACAAATTGAGGAATGGTGACGACACCAAATCTTACATAGATGATATTACTGTGAAGCTGGTGTTGAACTGTATTAACACAAAACAATGAGACCACGACGCCACCAATCCTTTCGGTTAAGTTATCGCTTACTCAATCTATCTAATTAATAAAAATAAAAGTTTATTTTTGAAGTATTAATTCCAAAGATTTAAACTTGGTTGTGTGTGTGTATATATATTTTTATTTATTATGTTGCTTTGATTTTAGTTAACTTGTATTTACATTTGATGCTAGATCCAATACATGGGGTGTTGTGTAGAAGGAAGATTTTAAGAAGGTTTACATGTGGAGCTTTAACATGGTGAAGCAAAATATATATTTCAAATTCTTAGTTTGATCAACTCATAAATATATAAATGAATTTGTCCTTCTCCATTTCTACTTTGCACTTTCTGTAAAATACATCAAATTTGATATTTGTTTCATTTAGTTTTTGAATTTTCAAAAATTTAATTTTAGCTGATCATTTTTAAAAGTTTAATTTTAGTTCATATAATTTATTTTTAAAAAATTAAAAAAAAAACTTAAAATTTGTCTCTTATTTCAATACAATCACATTTTGAATTCAAGGCCTCATGCTCTTTATAGTGCTTGGAGCATACCACTTCCTTGCATCTTGACGATGTGAGAGAATTTCTCTTCTAATATATTACCAAAATCCAACAATTATAGCTTGGATTTTGAATTTCGTTTCCAAAGACAATGCCTCAAGCATCTTATTCGCTGATTCTGCATACGAAATTTGGGAGGATCTCAAAGAGCGGTTCCACCGCAAGAACGAACCTCGAAATTTTCCAACTGCGACGTAGTCTGGCCACCTTGAAGCAAGAATAATAGCCGATCTCAACCTATTTCTCCCGCATGCCGACTTTTTGGGACAAGTACTCCATGGATATTGACTTCAAATTTACTATACCGACCAATTTAAAAAAAAATTTATAAAATTGAAGGACAAAAATAGAACTTTTGAAAGTTCAAGAAACAACCTGGAACAAAATTCAAAATTGGAAGATTAATATTAGATTTTTGAAAGTTGAAGAATGAAAATGGAAGAAAGATAAAAGTGGAAAATGGTATTTTATCAAAATTGAAATATGAGGTGGAAAGTTGAACCTTCTTATCCCACTCTTTTTAACCTCAA
>JBBMEG010000022.1:10147647-10171853 GCA_037832605.1 Cyclanthera cordifolia
AAGGCTATAGGGGGCCGAAACAATAAAAGAATAAGGAAAATATACAAAAAATACTAAAGCCCCCAAGGCGCGCGCCTGGGCGTGCCTCAGGGCTTCAAGCCAGGCGCCAAAAGGCGCGCGCCTTAATTCGCGCCTGCGCCTATCCAAGGCGAGGCGCAACACATGCGCCTTGCGCCTAGACGCGCGCCTGGGGGTGCGCCTTTCAAAACACTGTATATATATTTTTTAATGTCTTTTTATATAGTGCGCCTTAAGTAAAAAATTTTGCACCTTGTGCATCATGCCCCAGAGGGTCATTGCGCCTTAGTGCGGTTTGGGCTTTTAAAACACTGGTCCAAACAACAAAAGGAAAATGAACTTTTCAAAGCGTTTATGACACAGAAAACTACAAATCATAACTTCAAAATCCTTCATGCTAAAATCTAAGAAATATTTCATTTCCAAGCATGATTTTTATATATCAAAATATAATAACAAGCAGAATTTGGTAAAGTTTAAAATTGACATAAAGATAACCTTTTAATCTAAAGGACAAAAAATCCCAAAAATAAATTTAACCCAACATAAAATCTAAAGAGAGTCAGAAGTTGTCTCGTAAGCATTAGTAGTGGTAAACAAGCATGCTCAAAGACTTATGCTTATTAGGAAAAAAAATCTTACAAATCTCAGTATGAAAGAAAATAATTTAAAGCAACTCAAAAGAGTTGTGTCATGAAAAGGAACAAAAGTTGCAGACATTATACAATGAGAATATTATATAATGACTCAAGAGTAGCACTAGTTCATAAGACGAAAGGCTGAACCAATTTGGCAACGTGTACTGATAGTGAAAACAAAAAAATGACAGAAGAAACTTACATCTTCCTCCATTGGCCGGCTGCAATCATAGAGAAAAAAATGGGAGGACATGAAAGCCATTAGTCCGTGAGGATTTACAAGTAGCCAACGAAGATATTCGCATAGAAAAGTAAGCAACTAACGGAAAAACATAATACCTCATCTTGTAACTAGAGGTAGATATTCTGCAATGTGCTGGAGTAACGCTGAAATTACATGAAAAACATACGACCATAAGCACGAAGTAAGAATAACAGTACTTACAACCACCACACCAACATAACCCTAAACAGGATGCGCCAAAAGTTGCCCTAACTACAGTCTAGGCAATAGATTGTTGAAGAACAAACATAACAAGAATATTAACTTCCAATCAAGGTCTACAATCAGGGAAATGGAGATTTGAACTATTTTCATCCTGGTAAAAGGAGGTAGATTTTTTAGTGTGTGTGTGTGATTGACCCAGAAACTTGGAGCTTTGCTCCTCTAAACCCGGGGCACCGCTGGCTCGGTCCTAAACTTTGGCATCAGAAAATAAAATCGGAGGTTGCCCGGGAAAGTAATCCCACAGCGAATATGGCACGAGAGGAGCACAACCCAAAAGCCGAGGCGCTCAACCCTAAACCTTGAAGGAACGATATTGCTGTGTACTCGTAAAATTTCAAGTAGTAATTGAAAGAAGAGCTGTAATTTAGTAATACACTAATGGGGAATCTGCTAAGAAAATGAGCAGAAATGAGGAAACAAGGCGACTAAATGAAGAGCGAAAGAGAGAGAGAAACCATATAGAGAAATTAAGAGTGAAATGGAGAGAGGAGAACTGAGTACGGAGGTAAGAATCGATCGGAGTGAGAGAGAACTTACCGGAGCCGGAGAAGACGACCGAAGTAGAAGACCAGAGCAATGACAAGAAACCCTAATGTAAGGGTTCTTGAGTTTGTTCGTTTTTAAGTAACTATTTCGGTAATATTGATACACAATTTTTCGAATATAAATAATCTTATTTTAAAATCGAAAAATTACTTTTTTTAACCACCTAACAGAACAAATATTACAATCCTCCTCCCTACCAAAGGGGGAGAACCCCCTCGAAAAGAAGGATTTATCTTCCAACGAAGAATATAAAAGGTTCCAAAAAAACAGAGAGATCATCCGGACATTTGACTAACAAATCGGCCACCCTGTTACAAGATCTATTACAATGGAAAAGAACACATCTCCAAGCCTTAAAGAAATAAGGCTAATATCAACGATAATGCTGTTAAACTCCGAAAGATCCCTATTATCACCCACCAAAGCTTGTACCACTCCTTTTGCATCTGATTCCATCAATAGAGGAGGAATCCAAGGGCGAAACATCAAAATATTTTTCAACCTCTCTTTGATCGTCACACCTTCGAGAACTTTGACTGCGTGTTCCTGTAACCAGATTTGACCCCAGCTAATATCGACAACCCTTTGAAATCACGCACGATCCAGCCAATTTTTCCATCACTCGATCTTGGACATAGAGTTTGTAATTATGAAATCTAGAAAATAATTTCAGAAAATTGCGCAAATCATCCATAATTTATAGAGTTTGTAATAATTACATTCTTAAATTATTGATTTGGTCAATTATACTCATTTAAATTTTGGATGTTAACATCATTAGTGTCAGCTAAGTTATGCACATATAGGCAAAGTCCTTGTATTTTTACATAATTAGATTTATGACTTTATTTTTTTGTTCTTATGTATCAATATTTGTACCATTTAGTCAAAACTTGAACTCGATCCCTAAAAGATTTTTTGAAATTGATCTACAATAACCAAACATAAAGTTATAAATCTAATTATAAAAGCATGAAGATTCATTATAATAAATTTTATAAGAAGAACACATACAGATAAATAATAGAAGTCGAAGAAACTTTTTTAAACACGATGATTGTACCCTTAATTTTAATATTAAATTTAATTTTGAAGGTAAGTTGCAGCACTTATAAAACTGAATATAATTGATTAAATCAATAATTTAAGGTATAATTGTTACAAACTCTATAATTTTTTAGTGTTTGTGCTAGTTTTCCTAATAATTATAAATATAATTATTGTCAAAATAAATAGTAAATATGTATACCAATAAGTTTTGACACATATTTTCTTATAATACTTATATTAATTAATAAATAAATAAATATATATATAATGGAATTAATGAGTATATTGTATTAGGGGTTTTTGGGCCACGTTAATAAATGGGAGAATAAGATCTTCCCAAACTCACATTTTTATTCCCCTCCAAACTACTTATATTCTTCCGATAACAACTTTTTATTCTCCTCATAACTATTTTCTACTCACATCATATCTATTATTTTATTTTTACTATTTTGAGTGTTTGTTAATAGTCCCCACAAACAATCACGTGTCCCTCTCATTCGGATGTGGACTCGGTTCATTCATGTACCCCTCCTAACCCCGGGCGTTACAGGATGAGTGTTTGTTAATTAGTTTAAGGAGATGTTAAGATTGAAATTTAAAAGTATTGATTAGTGATGATTACAATCAAACACTTATTTAGGTGTAATTTTATTTTTAAGAATATTTAAAATTAATATTCGAAAATTTATTTTGAATCCTTAGAAATAATAGTTACTATCGAAAACTTGTTTGGATGTAATTTTTAGGAATATTTAAAATTAACGTTTAGAAGGAAGGTTTATTTTGAATATTTAAAAATATTGATTGCACTCAAAAGATTGAATATTTAAAAGTGCAGTCATAAGCTGAAAGTAATTTTTGTAAGAGTATTTAGTAAATATTAATTCTAAATATTGTTTCAAAATTTCATACCAAATACTCCTAAACATTTAATTGATAAAAAATGATCCAAAGTTAAAGTTTAGGGTATGAATTTAGTCCCCAGAAAAACCTTAGCCTTCTAAAATTAATTATACACAACGTGCTCATAAGCAGACTAAAAGCTACTTCCAATGTACAGACCTGATTAATTACAGACACTACTTATAAATATAAATATAATATATATATTTATATATATATATATATAATGCAATTTTACACAACTTCACCAAGGTAAAAAAACCAAGCTCCATTCAACAGTTACTTCTTCTTTGAAGAACTGCGCTTTGAGAACATTCCAAGAAATCCGGAGGACTTCTTGCTCGGCTTCCTCTGCTCGGTGCTTCTGGGCGAGTTGCTGAGCTGCTCGTTAGAGAATGAAGGATCGGAAACATAAGCTTCATCCTGATCGTTATCCCGAACATCATTTAAAAGTCTGCGCAATTCGAAGGCGCCCGCTCTTCCTTTCTCACTCCCATCGTTAGAGATTTTCCAAAGAAGAGGGAAAACACCTTCTGCCAATACCAACTCACAATACTCGACTCGTTGAGAACATAGCGAAAGAAGAATAGTAATGGCATGCTCCTGTTCTTCGAGACTGCCCATTTCGAGACGCTTAACGATAAGGGTAATGCAGCCATTAGTTTCAATAATATAAACTCTTGCCTCTTCAGTGTGGCACAAGTTTTTCAGAACAAATATACATTTCCCTGACAGATCCTCATCGTTTAGCAAGGGTACTAGTTTCGGGATGCACCCGAACGATACGATGTCTGAGCAGATGTGGCTGTTTAAGGATAAATTCGAGAAAGTTTTGATAGCAAGTTCTTGCAAAGGTTTGATCTCTGAGTCGAGATACTCAACAAGTGAAGCGAGGACACCCGACGTGATAAAATTTGAACTGCATTTACGGTGACCGGATAACGCTTCTAAAACGGCAAGGACTTCATAAGCAACTTCTGAATTAAGTAAACTAGCCAAAATCATCAGAATCTTATCAGGAACAGTCAGGATATTAGACCTGTAATTCAGAAATGATCACATGCATGAGCTTAAAGGTGAAGAACATGACTGATAAATCATAATATAATTAAGAATAAATTGATGATTTGAAAGAAAATAACAGCAGAAATTACCTGCTTATTCTCACAAGTGAAAGAAATAGCTCAGATCCAACTTTCTGAGCTTCGGAATCCTGCTGATCACATGCATCCTTCAAAAACAAGCCAAGTTGATCCATGACGGTTTCGGTAAAGGGTGGACCAACTCCATTTTTGTTAATGGCATTTTTCATGTCTCTAATAACCTTGCATTTCGATTCCCACGAAAGCTCGCTAAAGGTAGAAGGAAACTCCAAGTTCGTTTCCCCAGCATTTGAATCAGATTGAAACCTATGCAGATCATCATCTTTACTCTGCTTAGACTTGATAGCCAATTGTCTGCCACCATTTAGCCTCAACGAATCTGGATAATAACTATTATCAAGACCACTAAACGAGATATTACTGAAATCAATTGGTAGACGTATATCATTCATCGAACTTCCAAGGCTAGCAATAGAATTCTCCCAAACCTCGGGGCATTCCGGCTCCACACTTGGGTCAGGAATTGTGACTCCAAACTTTATGCACCATTTATCAATTAAATTCTTCATATCAACATTAGGAGTCATTGAAAAATTGGTTAATTTCATTTCGGTTTGTGGGCATGTATCGTGACCCTCTGCAAACCACTTTTCAATCCACACCTTCTCATATGTTACTTTGGATGCAATTACAACAGGATCATACATCAATCTCATTGATATGGGGCACTTAAATTCTTGAGGGGGCGTGGCTCTATTGAGTATTATATCAGCTTGGGAAGCATTATTCCCGTGCCTCACATTGGCTTTCATTTCCCCATAGTCAATACTACTAGAAATATCCGCTCGTGCTTCCGTGATTTCTTGCACTATCAAGTCCCCATGTTTCTTCAAAAGATATAGAAAGTACGTCAAAATCTTCTTTTTCGGGGGATCGTTGTGACCGACGTCTTCTAATAGTTTTCGGATTGATCGTTTCTCGTACATCACTTCCTTATAGGATGAAATATTAAGCCTCAAAGCAGCAATTTTCAGAGCATTGATTTCAGAATTTTCGAGTGCATCTGGAGGTGAAGATCCTAGCTTCAGCAGTTGTCGTACAGCCTTCCAAACCTCTTCTTCAGATGAGTCAAGGATAAATTTTGCAACCCTAAGATCATCTGCTATTTGAGAGATCTGCACACATTGATTTCATTGTCATTCTACTACCAGGTAAAGCTATGGAAGAAAAAAAGTTTTTGAGAGAAATCAGCAGTAAAAGGACAAAAATAAAGCAATTGATCGATTAGATTCAAATAACAAAAATAAATGCATGGATACATACTAAGAGGGTGCTTGTTTCGCGTTATTAACGAGCTATTACAAATAAGCTTTTAACAATTCCTATTCAAACAAACACATTCAAACGAGCTATTGTAACCACTCAAAATAATCACTCATTTATAATCACTCATTTTAAATCCCTCATTTCTAACCACTCAAAATAATCATTTATTTTTAACCACTAATTTCTGATCATTCATTTATAATTATTTATTTCTAACCACTGCTTTCTAACAATTCATTTCTAACTCCTTAAACTAATCACTAATTTCTAACAACATCCAAGCGAGCTATTGCGTGCAATCACTCTACAAAAATCATCTCCCAAACGAGCTGTTAAATGCAATCCCTCTACAAATAACCACATCCAAGCGAACTATTGCACAAACTCAAATTTCTAATCACTCAAAATAATAACTTTACAATTCTACATCCAAACACTTTCTAAAAGTACTAGTCTGAGGTCTTTGGTTAGCATATTCATGCACCAAGAGATCATAATTATGTGAATGATAATGGTAAACTATTAAGGATGTTTTTCCTTCACAAAACAGGGTATAAGAAAGAAAAGAAATGATAACAGTGATTTCGACAAACCTTTCGAGCCAATAGCACAGGAACCATGCATTTAATCTTGCGCAAACTCTGCTCCAACAAACCCCTCACTCTTTGACATCTAGAGACAATCCTATCTCCAGTTAATGCCTGAAAGAATTACGAGAATCATCACTCTGAAAATTATCCATGGTTGGTTAAATTAAAAATGAACTCAACTTGAACAAGCATAATTAGGTGAAAGCAGCATTGACAAGTTTGGCTTATGGTTTAATAACTCTAGATTTGTAATAAATTAGTATTCACGAAATCTGAGATGGGAAGTCCACGTTGTTATAATCTATACTTGAAATAAATTATACATGGCATTTTCAAAAGAAGCAAACCACGAAATTTTATTAAAGTTGGAGAACACAAATTGAGATTTCTCAAGTAAAAGGACCAAAGTGAAAAAGGATAAAACTTTAAAGACCAAGATGAACCATCAAAAGTATTAGGACCAAAATAGAAAATTGATGAGAGTTTCAGCACCAAAACTAAACATAAACCTTCGTTATGATTGAAGTTTAAATTAGTTATAACTTGAAAAATGAATAGTTTAGAATCTTGATGACTTAATGCCAACCATCTAATCACACAAAACCTGTTTTTCATAGGATATGCTCACCAGATAAAGTTTACTAGACTCTCGACAATACTGAAGAAGAAGCTCTGCTTTCTTCTTTCCAAGGTTTAAGTCGCACAGTGCCTCTCTTCCTTCCGGGCTTCCAGGCCGAGCAGCTTCGATTTCTGGTAATACCTCTGAGACCCGGTCAACCAATCTCATTAACTCAGTGCACATTCTACAATGGACCTAAATTGACAAATGAACTACAATTAGACTACAGATGTTTTGATGTATGATCCCAATTCTAACACTTCCAAGAAGTGATATTAATTAATAGGATAAGAAACATAATTTGAAGGAAAGAACCAAATTCTAGTCCCTTTTGATAAACGTTTGATATTTTGTTTTTGGTTACGAAAATTACGCCAATAAACCCTTCTCTCACCTATAAGTTTCTTGTTTTGTTATCTACTTTTTACTTGTTTTTTTTAAAAAAATCAAGGCAAGTTTTGAAAACTATAAAAAGTAATTTTCAAAAACTTGTTCTTGGTTTGGAAATTTGGCTACAAATTCAAATATTTTCTTACAAAATATAAAACTCACAAGTCCAGGTAGAGAAATGATAAGAAAGTGAACAAATTCCTAAAAACCAAATAGTTATGATATGGAACCTTACTTTTTCTGCTTCACTACAATTCCATACATAAGCCATATCTTCCAAAAAGAAGTGAATTTATAGATTTCAATGGTACCTTAAAAGAATATAAATTTGAAGCTGCCTCCACATTTTCGTTACTATCAGTTCTCATTGACGAGAGTCTACCAACTCTGAGAAAAAAAAATAAAACAATGGTTAGTAACATCTTACAAGCAAATCAAACCGATAAAAATTTAACTTCAAGCATAGAATTTATAGCATAGAAATATTAACAACAAATGTTTTTTCAGAAACTTCTTAAACATTTTTCTTTGCTTCATATAGAACAGTTTACTGAATCAATGCATAATTTTCAACCAGGACCACATAAGGAAGAACATTGACAAATTCAACCTGGGATAGGAGACATAAAAAAAAAACACCAAATTCATGAGGTTATTTTAGTCCATGAGATTAATCCTCATTGACTTCAATATCAACACAACATAATCCAATCCAAATGAAGGTTGTGTTTCAAATTCTCAATGGAACATGAAAAGTTTTAGGAAAAGATAGCAAGCAAATTATGAACAGACTTCAACATAAACAGAATTTGAGAGAGAGAGAGAGAGAGAGAGAGAGAGAGATTACTCTGAGATGCACAGAGATTAGCTCCAAAATGGAAGAATTCCTAGAAGATTATGCAAGAAGCCAAGTTGAGAAATACTTCAAAAACCCACCAAAAGCCCTACTGAAAATCAACAGAAACCAAATATCTTCCAAAAAGCTCTGAGTCCGAGAATTTCCTTCAAAATCACTCAATTTCATACAATTTCTAAGCTGATTGGCTACAATCTAGCGCTTCAAGAGAAAAAGAAAACCCTAAAGTGGAACAACCTCCATAACCCCAAATTCTATCCCAAAATTCCAACCCAGATTCCAAAAATGTCCATAACACAATTGCGCACAAATCTAATCAATATATCACCATCTTCTTCAACCCCATTACAGGAAAGTATACACAAAATAAAAATAAAAACAGATGAAATCCCGTTTCTTCAGCAAATAGCAAAACGCGCCATCAGAGCCAATCACAGTGAGTACCGAACGCTGTGTTTGACACCGCGGAGCTACAGAAAAAAAAACACAAAAACACAGGGGTTGTCTGTGCGAATAAAGTAAGATCAATACGTGGAAAGCAAAATTAAAAGCAACCCATTATGATTAAAGATGCACAGAAACAATTGTTGAACAAGGTTTTTAAATATATCAGGAAGCAGCCATGAAAGAGGACAATCAGACACAAAAAGGCAAAAAGGGTTGCAGTTAATTTCAGAGGAAAGTTCAAATGAAATCACACACTGTTCAATATTCATCAAAGATAATTAGGTTGACATATTAGAAAATCAAATTCTGACCAGGGAATTGTTCAACTCGGTTTCTTGCTGGGTTATCCATGAGAAATCAATTGGTTGGATCATTTGTTAATTTGGTAGGTGATATCAGCGACTCCCAACTGATATCTCAGACAATTGCTTTGGTGTACCATTAAGCAGGGGACTATTTCTCTTTGCTTCCAACTTTTGATGTGACTCTACAGAAGTTGTGAGACCGCTGCATGCCATTTTCTTCTTATTTTTATTGTTGATATATATAAAAAATAATATTAGTCAAATTATTCTTATTAATATTAGTTAGTTCAACCAATAAATAATAAATGGCAAACTGATGATACATTAGCAATCACTCGATCAGTGGCTCGATTCTCCGTAATGCTTGAGTTTGTTATTCTCATCCCCAACTGGTATTAAAATAATTGAGGATTTCTCTGGAGATCGTTTGGCGAGCGAATGTGGACACATCAATCTGCATTTTTGGAAGGGTACGATTCCGGAGTAGAAAGAGTAAGAATTAAGTAGCTGAAAAATGTCAAATGAGGAAGAAGAAAAGGCTAAGATCTGAAAGTAAATTTGAAGTTGGTGAAGAGTTGGAAGAGCATAACTTTCTAACCCCAAGATTGAAATTAACCCAGCAGAGAAACGCCGCCAAAGGAAAGTCCAAAGCTTGTTAGAGGGGAAGTGAACACACAAAGAAGAAGTTGAAGGCTCAAGTTATTCTTTCATCTTCGTCAAATAAAGAAGTGAGGGTCGACAAAGAAAATGATGTCAACTTGAGGAGCAAAGGAAGGATAGGATAGGGCAAAGGAGTTCGCATAAGTCAACTGGTGGGAGTTAGGCTCGTGGTGGAGACAAGTGGCTTACATGTAAGAAACCTTTCGAATCGATTAAAAAAGGTACAACTAGACCAAACCATGGTCCAAACTTATGCTAGTGAAAGAGATATTTGTGAGCATAACAATTATAACGCTCAAGTTTACGAGGTGTACATGATGAATCAAGTCTACATTTGAATAAGAAATATCATTGGGATAAAAGGCTTAAAAAAATTGATTTATACTACCTATACTAACAAAGTACCTTCTTTTTGTGACTCAATTATAGGAACTTCATAATTAATCATGCTTAGCTTGGAGTAGTCCTAGGTTTTGTGACCTTCTAGGAATTTTCTTATGATGCATGTGAGTAAGGAAAAAACATGCTGAAAGAACCTGTGTTGATATGTGTAGATAGTCTTCACCTTTAGAAGCGGTGTAAATGTTAGTGGTAATGTGGCCGAGATCACATAGGATGAAGAAGAATGTCAGGGCTCATAAGGGCTAAATATGGATTTCGAATCCTGGTCCAAATCATAGACCACATGCATTACAAATGGTATCAGAGCAATACCTCTTCCAGTAAGATGTGGTTCAAGGACAAACCAAAACAGAAGGTGGTGGGCATATAATGCCTAAGTTTACGAGGGATACATGAGTAAATCGAGTCACATTTGAATAATAAGACCAACATGTGCACCTTCCTTTTCGGTGGCTAAATCATAGGAACTTCACAGTTAAACGTGCTTAGCTTAAAGTAGTCCTTAGTTGGGTGACCTCCAGTGCATTTTCCTAGGATGCATATGAGTGAGGACAAAACATACTAAAAAGACTTGTATTGGTCTATGGGGATAGTCTTCACTCTTAGAAGCGCTTAATAGCTGGTAATGAACATGGTCGGGGCCCAAAGAGGCCAAATATGGATTTTAAAGTCAATCCAAATGCATAACCATGTGCATTAAAGTAATCTAGCACCTTCAGGTCTCACACACTCGATGTGAGGTGGTAGTGCTTGCACCCCTCACGGTTGAATGTCGCCCACGTTCACAACTCGACAAGGTACCTAGGATACTATCAGGTGAACTCATGATGGGTATAACTAATCGAGTAGCCATGACACTACTACGAGTAGGATACCACATCTTGTCTCACACCTAATCAATCCCTCTATCCGAGTCTCATATCCAGACCGCGTCTACCCTAATCATGAACTCGCGATATTAAACATGTCTAAAAAATACGCTGCTGCCAATTTTCAAAAACATTGAAAATGGCATCTCGAGAATCGTGTTGCGCAGTAACATAAGGGAATGGATTGGTTGAAGATTGTTGCGAAATGATTATTGCGTAAAAACCTCAAATGTGATCTATGTTTTGATTGTTTGTTTCTTGTGTCTTGTCGGTATGCTGGTTTTGAGTTTGTAATGCACTACTATGTTTCTTCTTTCTCTCTCTCTCTCTCTAATGTATTGGTTTAGTCTTATAACTATACTTATTTTTTAGTTATAGTTGTATTTATTGATAATCTAATTAATGTGTATTTGCTGTGAGTATTGTTGTGGCTTGTTTGTAAAATAAGAAATGTTGTAGTCTAAGTGTGATGACTCGATTTTTAATATTAATAATTTATAAATCGTAGAATGATAAGATTAAAATTCTAAACATTTTGATATGAATTGGCATTTTAGTAATTTTCAGGTCATGGGGCCATTTTCGTAAATATTATTATTTTATAGGTATTTAAATAAGTAAAATTAAGACCATGAACTAAGTTAAAATTAGCAAAGAGTTGGAAAACCTACAAATACCCCACTATTAACCATATCATCATTTTGATGTTTGAAAAATGCCCAACACCTCTATAAATGTTAGCAAGGGTTATTTTGTTGCACGATAGCACCCCATAGAAGGTACTCATGATCGAAGTCCAATGCCCAAAATGATGCGAACATGCCCAACTACGCCTCTTTCCGCTCGCCCTCGCCCTTGCACGTGCGATAGACAAGCCACCACTGTACCTATAATGGTTATTAGGAAGTCGCGTAGCATTGCCAACTATTACTAGGAAGCATTGTTCATATCCCTTCGAGGGTGGATCTCAATTCATTGTTGTTATGGATGTCACTTCCACCAAGTAGTGGTTGATGAGGCTTATAGATTATTAGACCATGGAGCTTGTTTGGTTAATGGATAGGGTTACTTGGAAATGATCACCCTTTTGACTAATTTGTTACGAGGATCTGATAGTCCATGATTTTGAGATGTGTTTCTGAAGA
The DNA here is from genome assembly GCA_037832605.1 of Cyclanthera cordifolia. NCBI lineage: Eukaryota > Viridiplantae > Streptophyta > Magnoliopsida > Cucurbitales > Cucurbitaceae > Cyclanthera > Cyclanthera cordifolia. The sequence continues at coordinate 10,160,026 of JBBMEG010000022.1, forward strand.
GTTGAACGAGCTACCCTGCCTAGAGTTTTCTATCTCTCAATCATACGAAGATTCGAAATTAGTTGAGTGGTAAAGTTTCAAGTTGATTTCGGAGGAGTGCAAAAGGTTGAAGTTTAGTTGAAGGCAGTTAAGAAAAAAATGTTCAATTCCTTTGGTATGTTATTATCTGGAAGAGAGCAATGTATTGTTTGAGGAATGATCGGGTTGTCGAGGCCTGCCAAAATAAATTATTGACTCTGCTAACTATAATTTGTAGAAATAGTGGAACCATGTCGAATCCCAAAAGAGCTTTGTATTAATTTCTCAACGTTTGAAAACAAATAAAATTGGGAGTTTTGACATTTGAATGAAATCTTAAATAAAACAAACAATTTAGGAAAATTTCCAATTCAAGGTTTAGTTTAATACCATTATAATATTCATCAGGCCAACATAATTAATTTATTTTTTTCGAATTTAAAGAATTATTCTACCTATTTGGTAAAGCCACAATAAGTCATTGTTCTCTTATTTTATTGACTTTGACCCAGCATCAAAATCAAACTTTATCATTCAACCAATTGTGAACGACTAAACCAAAATCAATTAATCGAGACGACTACTAATTAATTAACTTTGTTTATTTGTTTTCTTAAGGTCTATCATGCAAGTTATGTAATTTGGAACGGCCACAATCACCCACACATGAATCAACCTCTTGCTACAGTTTACAATCATTCGAAATAATAAAGTATTACAAAATCATGTATAACATGGATCAATTGATAATAAATTAAGGCGTAAATTTAATTTATCAAAAAGTAACCACAAATAAAAACAAGAAACAAATAATCTTTGAAATCAAAACAAATATTCCATTTTGTCTAAAGCCTCGCAACACTACAATTGAATAAAATATACTCTTGAACTAGAAATAAAAACTAACACAATAGAAAAATAAACTAAAGAAATTGAAAACAAGCTACCCCGATTTGCTCTGGGAAGACGAAGAGAAAATTGATCTTCCAATTTCATATTTTATTTCCTTATTTCATTTTTTTTCTAAATTCAAATCAAATTCTATATTTAAACTTATTTTTTCAATATTTTTAGCAATTCACCCCATAGACTAAATAAGACATATTTTTCATAGTTAAACACAATATTCAATCCAAATATAGAAAAATAAGATTCAATAAATATAATTAAATGAAATTTATGAAGGAACATAAGTTGTGTCTTTTTTCGTGACCGTTTCATTTTGGAGATTGGAAGTTGATTCTCTTTAGTTACTTTAGTTTGAGTCCAGACTCAGCTTGATACTATATGAGTTTAGTGTTTTACGTTAGATGGTGAATTAAAAGCTTGATACTATATACTATATGACCTAGCAGTTTGTATATTATAACAAGTATTTAATGTTAGACATTTGATGCTTTCTTTCGATTATTAATAAAAATTATTATTTTCTTATATTACGCATTTAATATTCAAACGTCATTTAATCTTACACATTAATTAGATTAAAAGCGACATGTTCATGGTTATTTGGATGTACACTTGACAAATATTTGGGACATACAAGTAGATCTTGAGTTTTAGAAGACCATGCCTCTAATAATGGGTGGATTGTGGGACCATTGAAGAGTTGCCTCGTGATGATGCGTTTATGAGCTAAGTGTCACGGTCGCTCTATTCGACTCGTGCGGCACCATGATCTCATGCGGCACCATGATCTCATGCTCATCATGGCCAGCCTTAGAGGGAAACTCAAGCCCCAAAATTGAATCGCACATAGTTTGTGGTACGTCAGGTCGTTAAGCGAGGTTCACCAGACCTCGACTAAGCTTCATCGAACACGCAGCAGAATTATCTTGGTTATGCTTAAATGCTCGCGCACGCATCCATTTGGTCCACGGGAATCCAACATGAGATGGCAGATTGAGCCTCTATCCCATAGGCAAGGGCGCAATGTCGGCACACCCGTGCCGTCCGCCACTGTCCTCGAATTTTCATTCTCGAAGGAAGCCGCCCAAGACACTCGTCTTGCAAGTGCTTGCCCACACCACGACACACACATGTACCATGTGGTAGCTCACTTAGGCCACCATGTCTCCCCCTATAGTACATTCCGGACCATTTTCAGTCTCCCACCAATGCATGTATTTTTTGCGATGAACCATACGCCAGCGTGGAGCGTCCGTCCGATGTCCAATTGACATCAAACTTGGTGAGCTTACATCTTAGCTTCATACGGACTTAACTCCAGAGTCGCTCGTCAAAAATCCATCTCGAGCCTTGACATTGTCAGGATGGCTCGGGGCCATATCGTGCCCCCACTAAGCTTTGACACTAACACTTTGACACCATCGTGGCTTACTTTCTGATGCATCCAGTTGACACTAATCAACACTCTACTTGGTGTGATGGATGATGTACTGTCATCCTCGATCACATCACAACTTGTCTAGACATGGGTCGTTAGAGCATATTCCATGACTCTGACATTAAGCTCCCTGTTGTGATAATCTGAATGATATATTGTTGTTTGTTGTAATGGTGAAAGAAAAAATTGAAAATCGACAAAATCGAACCGAACCAAATCGATCCAATGGATCGATTCGATTTCTTAGAACAATATCGGAACAATCGGTTTGATATTTTAGAAAACTGAAATATATCAGTTATGTTTCGATTTATGAAAACCCGAAGATATTGGTTTGGTTATCAGTTTGGCACAAAAATGACAAAAACCAATATGAAATCACGCCTAGTTTATTGCAACTTTTGTGTATGAGTGTGGTATTGCATGTTTAGTTGCTCATTTCGTTCTGTTGTTATGTTGTATATTGTACTCCTTTAAGGGAGTTCTTATTGAATATTTTCAATATTCATCTCTTCTTTAAAATTATGTTTTAGGTGCTAGGTCGTGCCAAGATGGACGAGCTCAGAAGACTGAAGAGATATCATGGGCTTTGCTCCGTGTTTGAGTCACTTTTATTTCGCATTTGATTCGTATTTTATAATCTCCTATTTTACGTGATATTTAATATATATATATAGTCTTAATTAAAAAAAAAAAACAATTGCGTAACTTATAACTTGTAATCATGTTATTTTTAATTTTATTTTTATTTTTTGAGTACAAATAAGTGAAGAAGGACTACAAACCCTATACTATGATGTTGAATAAGATTACCACCAAACATTAAAAACAAGGCGTCACCAATCCTTTCGGTAATTTGTATTAATCATGTGTAATCATAATATTAATGGTTTATTTTTGAAATTTTATTGAATTGAAAATAGTGGAATGATATTTTAAAATAGTGTATAATACCAGTAATAATGATTTTTTCTTCAAAAATTTGTATAAATTAGAAATTTTATATTTATATTTACCATTAAATTTAGTGACCATACAATACATTAAATAATGTATAAACTAAAAAAATTGTAAATTTCTAAATCTAAGGTCTAGAGTTAAATAAAATGTTTGAAAAACAAAATAAAAAATAATTTCACAAAACGAGTAAAAGAGAGAATACATGAAAATTATTGTTATACTTGGTGAATAATTAATTTAATGTGTGATGTTAAGTTAGTCTGTCCATTAATTAGAGTGATTAAGATAATTCAGATAATTTAACATTTAAACCAAACAAGCTCTAAATTAAGCAAGAGGAAAATGGGTCCATATATGATCACCACGTGTTCAAAAGAGGCCAATAATATATAACAAAACGACTCAATATTATATTTTTGAGATACCTATAATTGAATATTATTGAAATACGAAAAAAATTATTTTATTTTAAAATATAAGATTCAAATATATACTCGAAAGGTAATTTTTCATGTATAACAAACAAAAAAATAAATTTTTTTTTTTCAAATATATGACAAAATTATGAAAATATTTAATGTATAACATAAAATTGAGTAGATCCCGATCCATATAAAATGATCGAAATACATTTGCGCCAATTAGATCGGTTGAAGACTTGAACTTATAGTCTTTTCATTTGATAACGTTTAATGAATTTGTTGAAGAGAAGTAAAATTAGACGTGTCCAACAATCAATGAAAATTTGTTACGTATGAATTATTAAAAAAAAAAAAAAATATATATATATAATTAAAATATGATATTTGAATTAATTTTTTCTAATTATATATAATTATACATTCTATATTTATATATGATAAGATAATTACTATATTTAGATGAATATGAATGGTTAGGCTGAATTAGTGGAAGAAGTTGTTGAATGCAAAAAATAATTGGTGGAGATTAAAGCATTGAGAAATGTGGGTCCAATTACAATGACCAGAAAAGACGCCACGTCATAGCAAAACCAACTATAAAAACCTAAGCTCCCACACAGCTCTTCTCATCAGATCCAAAAACAACTCCTTTCAAAGCCTTTTGTTTTCATTTTTAAACCTAACGGATTTAGGGGTGTTTGGGAGAGCAAACGATTCGAACATGGGGATGAGGAGAATGATGTCGTTCGGCTTGGTTTTGTCTCTGTTGTTCGCTACAGAGCTATCCCGCGGATGGGGGGATGACATGCAGGGTAAATTGGATGAAATGAAGGGTCAATTTGATCAATTTTCTCAGGAACACAAGCTTGATGACAAAGCCGAGGCCTTTAAACAAGACGCTTCCGAAGCCTATGGTCAAGTTAAGGACAAAGCCGAGACTTGGTCCGATTGGGCATACGATAAGATGAAGTAAATTTCCAACCCTTGATGAGCCTCTATTATTGTATTCTAAAATAATAAATAATAATAATAAATTTTACCAAAATATATTTTTAAATTGGCTTTATGTTAAAATGTTTATTATATATATTGTATTATTAAATATATATATATATATATATATATATATATATATATATATATATACACATTCCTAATTTTAGCCTTGAAATGTTTTTATAGGGGAATGGGAAAAGAGGAAGGAGGTGTGAAAGAGACAGCCCATTTCCTGGTGGACGAAGCCGGCCAGGCAGCTACAGAAACCACGCAAAAACTCACCGGAGTATTAGGTATGTATATACGTATACGTATACGTACATACACATTCCAACGCCTATTTTTGTAGCATAATTTAATTGAGAGCAAACCTAATATAATTGATAAATTTAAAATCTCCTTTACTAATAATTGTTATTTTTTAAACTTTAAATTATAACAATTATATTATTTGATTTTGATATCTACTTCTTATTTATATATTTTTTAAAAATTTAAATTAAAATTTAGAAAGAGAATAATTAGGTTTCAAAAGCTTGTTTTGATTTTTTTTTTTTTTTTGGACTACAGTCTTCTTCTTCTCGATTTTATTATTTTTTGATTTTATTTTTTTGTGTACAAACAGGAAATTGAAGACGCATACCACGATGTTAATACATCAATAAGGCCAATGCCAACTGAACTATTTAAATTTTTAATTTTGATAATTATTTATGTTTCTTTTTTTAAATAATAACTCATTTTCTAGGTCATTTCCTCCATCATTTAAGGATGGAAATTCAATTAATACCATTGAGCAACTTTCTCTTGCTATTACTATTTAAATAGTTTATTAAAAATGAGATGGGCAGCATGCTATAATTTTGCTTAAAAGAATTTGAGTAAAAATGAGTTTATAATTAAAATCAAATGGGATTTAGATTTACTAATAATAATTTAATGATTAATATAAAAAAAAGTGTTTGATTTTGATTTTTAGATTTTTTTAAATTTAATTTCAGTCTATGAACTTTTAAATTTGTTTTATTTTTTATCTCTAAACTTTTAAATTTTTAATTTTAGTCTCTTAAATTTCAAATTTTTTTTATTTTAGTCTCTAGAATTAAAAAAAAATTTATATTTTTTAAAATTGATTCTACAAAATTAATAATTTTAATATAAATAAAGAAAATAGGGAAACATTCTTTAAATTTATAAAGAAATATGGATAAATTTTAAACAAAACTAAACAATTTTTTTTTTTTAATTATGAATAAAATTTAATTTTTTTAAAGACTAAAATTAAATATTTTACTATAGTTAACTTCAGACTAAAATGAAACACTTAAAGATGTATGTATGGTTAAGAGTCTGGGAACCATTATTAATTAATTTAGAAAAACCAATTTTTGTTTAAATTAAATTAAGATGGATCAAATCACGCATCGGCAGAAGCGGAGGAGCCGGTGATGAGAATGAAGAGCAAGTCGGAGGATGTTGCAGAGGCGGCGGCAGAGAAAACGAAGGCGGAAGAAGCGGAGATGGGGTTGAAGAGCAAGTCGGAGAATGTTGTCGGGGCGGCGGCGGAGAAAGCCGATGATCTGAAAATAAAGGCGAGAGAGATGGCGGAGACTGGAAAAGAGAAGGTGCCGAATCACACTAAATTGAATCTAAAGGATCTGACGCAATTGGATGAGCAACGAATTATGAGCATGAGCGTAGCAGCTCAAGCTTTGAATGGAATTGGGCCTAAGATAACAACAGACAATCGTGTCGAGTTGTGAGCTTCACAATATATGCCTTTATTTCATTTTATTTTTTTATATCAATTTTTTATTTTTTTTTCATAATTTAATTTTTGAATTGAATTTCACATCAATTTCAGTGTTTAATAAAGTAATTTCATTATTGATGGTACTATTTTATGAGCTTGCAAGTGTTACCTTTTTTTATAACTTTACAAAAGCATAATCTTGTGATTTTTCATTTACCCGATCTAATATTCAAATACAAAATCTAATATATTTACGTAATGAATATTTATTTTTAACATTCTTTTTTGAAGCATGTAAATACTAACTTAAAAATAAATTTATTGCACAATGTTCTTATGAATGCTGCATATGTTTTTCAAGCGATTTTATAATAATATTAGATAATTAGTCGCAACATTTTCAAATAACAACTCATCTCGAATAAAATGACAATCTGTCTCAATATGTTTAGTTTGATCATGAAATATATGATTCTTTAAAATATGACTAATATTAGCTAGTAATGATTTCAATCATTTAACTCACAATTAGCAACAACAATTGCATAATACTCAGATTAAGTAGGTGAATTAGGCAGATTCATATGTTTCTTAATTTTTCATGAGATAAGAGAAGAACCAAGAAAAATCACATATCTAGACAATGAGCTACGAGTCAATGTTGAACCTGTGGACACTAAAAAATTATAAGAGTATCGTAAGAATCCAAGTTTTCAAAAGATTAAACTAGAGACCTTACTTAACTAGTATGCATGTAAATCGATGAAAACCAATGACTAGAAAATAGAAATGGTGTTTTCGTTAAAACGATAAAAATGGTTTATTTAATAAACAGTTATTTTAGAGGGATTTGTTACTAATTCCTTCACAACTTCTCAACCAAACACCTCCAATGATCTTTTATGGTACATCTATAGTTTATTGTAATACTTGTTGTGCTCTACTAACTGAATACATGTTATACCCCGAGTAGGAGAACCTTACTCAGTTTCACAACTCACCTTCTTCAAGCTAAGCACACTTAACTATGAAGTTCCTTTGATTGAGCCACCGAAAAGGAAGGTGCACCTTGTTGGTATAGGTAGTACAAACCAATTCTCTTAAGTCTTTATTAATCATGGGACTACATTTCCCAAAATCCCTCTCATTCTGATGTGGGTTCATTCATGTACCCCTTCCTGGGCGTTACGGAGGTAAAGCTAATAAGACGTTAGTCCTACGATCCCACACTAGTATAGGAAAGATATCTTCACCCTCTAACTACCTATATCAGCTCTGAACACTAGCACATGCTAACCGTCGAGTCAATAATAAAATAAAACAACAGTTTAACATGGAGTGACATGCTTATCTAACAAGATACCTGATCTTGTGTAGCATAATAAGACATGGTTACCTAATAGGAGACACAATACAATCAACAAGCTCAACAACTAGTCTACGAATTTTACGTATAACATGATCAAACATGCTTACCTAACAGGAATCAACAATGAGTTCCTAGTAGAATACTAGACCAACAAATCCCTAAGGGATGGATGTGCTCGACTAGTTCACCTTGGAACATCCCAACTAATACAGACAACATCATAGAACAACAAAGTTAGGCTAGTTCACAATGAAACATCTTGGTCGAGATTGCATCAAATACAATTCAAACAAATAACATATACCATCAAAGATACATTAATATCGATCACAAAGCATGCTAACTACAAATATTTGTTAGGTTAAAAGTATGACTCTCATACTACTGATTACAAATATTTACGTATTTCTATATTAATACGATATTATTTAATTCGAAGATAAAATCTCACCTTCTTATTTAAAGTCCTCGCCTAAAAAACTTAATAGGAATGGAGTTAATGTCAATTCCTTATATATGAAAGATATAGATTTTGTTAACATGTATTATCAACCTAACTGTCAAATCAACTTCTCAACAAACTTTTTTTTTTCTTTTTGTTATTATTCTTTTTGTTTGGTAAGTCATATCAATAAAATTTAGGAATAATAATTCAATCTCTATGTACATGAGGGTTTTTTTTTTTTTTTTTTTTGTAGGAGATTTGAACCTGTGACCTCATGGTCCTTCGGCGTAACTCTGTTGAGCTACTATTCTTTTGACGGATGTCCATGAAATAAGGAAGTTCATAAAATGCTCAATTCCTAATTTTTCCTAATTTTACAGTAAATGCAAAAATTATAAGCTCAAATAAACTCAATTATAAAGTATAAAGTTTAAATTATACATCATATAACTGATTAAAATGCTCTAACATCAACTTGAGTTCATAAATATTCAAAATCTCCTTCTCCAAAAACAAGTTTTTTTTTGTAAATAAAAAATAGTAAATTGTTGACCTTAAAAACTCAAGTTTATAATATTTAATATTAAACAACCACTGTTTTTTTAAAAAATATTAAACATTAATCATAGTTAATCACTAATCAAACTCCACATTAAATATTTCAACAAATTTTAATGTTAATTTTTAAACGTGTAATTGACTATCAAACTACTATTAACATCCAAACAAATAGTTTACTATCCAACTACTATTGACATCAATCTCCAAACGAGACCAACTACTATTGACATCAATTTCTAAAACGAGACCATCTACTATTGACATTAATCTCCAAACGAGAAGTTAAATATTTAAAGCACTATTTTATTAATCTTGAAATGAACTATCATTAACTTCCCTTCTTTTCTAAATTAAAAAAAAAAAAAAATCCTAAGTGAAATAAAAGGTTAAAAAGAAAAGAAAAAGAAAAATAACACAATAAAATACATAGTTGAGAGAAGGGCAAAAAGGTAAAGAGTCATACATTGATAAGAAATGAATCATCATGATCAACAACATTACAAGTAAAGCCCAAGAGAAAGCCCACTCCCACAACACTGAAACAAATCGCCAAAGCCCAAACCCAATTCATTCCTCCGCCATTGTTATCTTCTTCTTCTTCTTCATCTTCTTCTTTCCCCTTCTTCTGCAATTTCGAAACCCTAAGCTCCAACAATTTCATCGATTGCCTGTAACAGAAGATCAACCTCGCCTCATCCTGTAAAGCCTTACTTATACAGTCCCTTTCCGCCATCAATTTCGCAGCCTTTCTCTCCGCTTCTCTCGCTCTCGTTTGCGACAGTCTCAGCGCCTTCAACAGCTCCAATTTCTCCTCCATCCCTCCCGATTCCGATTCTTCTCGACCTCTCGCTGCCTCCGTCGTCGCCGCCGCCGTGAATACCTTCTGCGGCGGCGGGAGATCGCAATTCTGAATTAGGTCAACGCTGGATTTGTGGGAGAATTTGAGGAGTGCGTCGGTGGAATCTAGAGCTTTTGGATTCGGCTTGAGGTTGTTGATATTTGACGGCCAGGCGGCGATCGTCGACGGCTTCATGATCTCCGCGGCGGTGCGATTGGGAATCAGAAGAGAACTGATTGGATTTGAATTTTTTTTTTTTTTTTGGGAGAAATGAAAATGAAAGAATGAATTGACTAAACGTATTTATTGGGAAAGAATTCTTTGCTTCCGTCTTTTGATAAACTTTTGCTTACGGTTTATTTTTGCTTCAAGACACACATTTCTTTTATTTATATACAATATATATATTTTTTGAATTAAAATAACGTTTTTTTTTCTAAACTTTGTCTAATCAGAAAATACAAACTTGTGTTGCAATAATTATATTAAATGTGCGTTATAAGTTTGAATAAATTATAAAATAAAATAAAGTTGGTACAATTTAAGTATAATACGAAAAAATGGAAAATTTTATTTTAAAAAATTATTCAAATATATTCTAAAATATAGGTTTACCCTTCACCACAATAAATATATGTGATATTTATATATAAATACAAGGAAACAAATTTTGTTTGTTTGTTTGTTTAAATTTATTATTAAAGTTTTCATTTATATAATATACAAATGATTGTTGTATGGTGTGTGTGTGGTAAAAGCCATCAAACTAATATACATTTAATTAAAGATTGCAGGGTGGCAATCAAGGTTTGGATTGAGCTGTTTCCTTCTCTATTTGATTTTGCTCTTTTTCAGGTGTGCGGATACATGAGAATGTTTTGGGAAGGAGCTGCGCTAGAGTTCGGAGCCATGAGCTCTCAAAAGTCATGATTGTGTGTTGTGGCAATTGTGGAAATTCCGAAATTCTATTTTACACGATAATTCAAACGTTTCTGTTAAAAAGTTGCTTGATTTAATCCACGATGCGTTTAATTCTTATTCTGGTAAGTTTGTCTTTGATACAGGTGGAGATCTCGCTGTGGATGTGAGGGGAGGCTTTTCGGAAGCATGGAAGGCTCATCAGGCTGGGAGGTGGAAGTTGAACGTTGATGGGTCATGGAACGCCCGAATCAGTCCGATGAGCTGGGCTAGATTGTGCGGGATGATCGGGGGCGTCCCTGTTGGTGGGTGCGCGCAAGGATATCAAGGTTTCTTCTGCAATCATGATGGAAGGTATGACGTTGAAAGAGGGGTTGAAGCATAGCCTGGAAGTGTATAGAGATGCTCTCCCGATAATCTTGGTGGAATCTGACTCTCGTAATCTTATGGATATTGTCAGCAAGATTTCTCAAGATTTTTCTGACATCAATAATATTGTTGAGGATATTTTAGATTTGATTCCTCAATTTCAGGGATTTCGTTTTCTTTTCGTAAGCGAGATTGTAATCGAGTTGCAGACTTGCTGGCAAACCCATGAGTGATGCCTAGCTCTCTTATGATGTGTTTATTAGATTATTTTTTGACTTGTGGTTAGGAGGATGGTGGTTGGAGGAGGAGTCTCTCCTGACATGTGCTTGACTCCGGTCATTTTAATGGAATGTTTCTTAAAAAAAAAATAAAAATAGTAGTAATCTTATTAGATGAAAAATTTCACAAGGGCAACTATTTAAAAAATAGGAAATATAAGAATGCATCTTTTACTTCATACTTTTTCAATCAATATTTAGTAAATTTGGAATTTTAACTAATTAATTTTTTTTTAAATGATGTTTATGTTAGCTTTAGGGCTTCAAATCAATCAAAATATTTTGATGTTAACAAACTTAAATTGTTGTATTGACTCTTTTAGTGTTTCAAAAAGTTTATCTTGTAGATATCGAAGAGAGGATTACAACGCATCTTGAATCATTCGAATCGGAGTTCAAACAAAGGAAGATATGAGCAAAACAAAATTGGCGAAAATTGTTCAATTAAATAAAAACGGGATTTCTCATTCATTTTCCATTATTATTAATCCAAAATCCTTTCCATCTCTCCTATATTGAATCTCAACCATCCATACCTTTTGTCTTAAATCCAA
>JBBMEG010000022.1:10171953-10218321 GCA_037832605.1 Cyclanthera cordifolia
AAATCCTTTTTTCGTCGTCTTAAGGAGCTAAGGCGACGGAAACTTGCTCCGTCGCCGAAAATCCCGTCGCCAAAACTCCTTTTTCTTGTAGTGGTTTTACATTGAAATAGTAGGGAGTATTCCAAACATTTATTAGTTAGTGTTGACATTCATTTCATTTGGAAAAGAGAAAGAATTTATATGAAATAACAATTATCCTAAAATACTTATCAAAATTGAAGGGTTGTAATCGATCAAATTAGTGTCCAAATGATTACAAACCCGATAATTTAGAGATGGTTTATGCAAATTTTCCAAAAATTTAAATACTTTTAATGTTTAAAAATTTATTAAATCTTAGACTATCTAATGAACTCATAGCTTGGACTAAAAAAAACCACGACTCAAATCTCATTTGTTTTTGTTTTTTTTTTAATTTAATTTAATTTATAATCATTTAAAGTTTCATTTATCATTATACTTTTTTATAAAAATAAATTGAATTATCAATTAAATTCTAAAAAAAAAAACAAGACGTTGAATTTTAAAAACATAAATAAAAAGTATCTAACAAAATGATAAAGTAGTTTAGTGACTTAGTTTTTAAAAATTAAATTATTTTCAAACTTAGTTCTTAACATTTCATTTTTTTGGAAAAATTGTTATAAATTGACAATTTTACCAAAATAATTTCAATTATAGTATTCTTTCTTAAATATTTCATCTATAACATTTTATTTTATTTTTACTTTTATTCATATTCTTTTTTTTTTCTTTCGATCAGCAGAACTAATTGCATTCAATTAGTTGAATCGATGAAAACAAAATCAATTCACTGGGTTTTAAGTATGAGATTTGGTTCATTTTATAGGATCTGATCATTCTTTTGCTTGAAAATAAATTCTTTTCAAAATTTAGCAATTCAAGCTATTTTTTTAAATTTCAGTTTTAGTTTTTTTTTTTGTGGTATTATACATGATTATTATCATTATTATTTTCTTTTTGAGGAGAATTTGATGGATGATGGATGATTTTTCCGTTTGAAAGAAAAGAAAGTGTAGTGTTTTATATTGAATAAAGTTAAAAGAGGAGAGAATTTAAATTTATAAATTCATAAATTTTAGGTTCTACATGACATTAGAACTATATTGTTTCAAGCTATAGTTAATAGTAAGAGCAATTGTCTTTCTTTATTAGATGGCTATATCTGTTTATTTCTTATAATCCAAAAGGCAGAATGATCTACTAGAGGATCAAAATTAACCAGCATTTCTCTCCACTTTGTTCAAAATGAAACATGCAATAGGAAATGTGTAATATATCTATCTTTCTCTCTCTCTAGATGAGTAATAATAATGATTGCAGAAAATATTGGAGGGGTGGTACTTTAAAACATAGTATCTATCAAATGAGAAACTTTATGGAATATCTGTCTCAATCTCTCTAGTAATGGCTGTTCTAGTTCTATGATGTTTTTTCTTTCTTTCTCTCTCTAAATGGAGGTTTGCTATTGGTGGGAGTGGGGCTTTGTGATGTTGTTGGTTTGACTGAGTGGAAAAAAAGTAGAAATGAAAGAGAATTAAAAAGGGTGTTGATGGAAGAAATAGAAGCAAGAAAGATGAAGAAGAAAAAAAAGTGAGAATTTGTTGGAAGATCTCACAGAGAAGTTGTTGTATTTTCAATTTAAAAAGAAGTAAAAAAATTTCCATTTATTTACCCGAATATGTATATTAGTCCAAATATCTAACTTTAGAATATACACAAATATGTATAGTAGTACAAATTTAAGAACTCAACTCTCTTAATCATTCTAACACATAATTCCTACAAGCGTACATTATTTAAAATCGATTTAACTAAAACTAAAGCCGTTTATTCAAATATACATAACCGTTTTCGATACCATCAAAACCTAAATAATTAAGCCTCTGGCCAAAGTTTGCATTTTTTTTTAAAAAAAATCATTAAAATTATATTTCAAATATGTATCCCACAAATCTCAAAGCATGCATGCAGAAAGAATAAACTCAAACACTAAATAAATAATTATACACTGTTTGCTTATGATCATGTCAGCTTCTTTCTAGCTAGCAAGCCCGATAGATTTACTGCTTACATACTCAGTAAAAACCCCTCAGTCGAGGTACAATATACACAGTCCAACTATACCAACAAGTAAATTCACGATTAACCAATTTGATTACATCGCAACACTAACTGAGTCATAAGATACGTTACACGACCTGGAGACACTCACATGTCTCTCTTGAGAGACCCCTAGTACACTCACCCAAATATCTGACATATGAAGTACGTTACATGACTGAGAAAGCACACATATGCTTCCCTTGTGAGGTCATAAAAGCTCTCACCCAACTAATGACTCTAGATAACTACAACCAATGATGTATCGATGTCTCTGTCCCGAGGAGCATTCCTTTTAGTGCCCAGGGTATATACTCATACACCTCATGCTACTGAAAATCTGACAGTGTGTAGGCTAGCGCATATTGCTCTGGTTCAGGTCCACACATGCCTAAATATGGTCTCGAGAAAGCTGCACACATTGTACACAACTGTCGTCAGCCCTTGACAAAAGCTATGAAAGCCCGTCCACACCCATCATTTAAAGCTAAAGACCCTTCCATAGTAGGCTTACACTATGATAAGGGCCTCGCTCTAGCAGACCTGATATTAGGCTATGCTAGAGGAGGCATGTGACATTGCATCTGTGGCTGTTAGAATGAGTAAATACATTCCATATCTAACCATGAAGGTGCATGGAATATCCTATCCTCTAATGCCTCCGATGATGTCAACCTAATAGAACTATCTAAGAATAATTCAAGACCAAACATCTATAATGACAAATTTACTTAGCGTCCCACACCACTAAGCGCTAAATCAAGAAAGACAGAGAAAATATATAACATCCTAATTATGTATTTCGTATCTCATACTACTAAATAGTAATTAGCATGCGCATTATGAAACCTATAACAATATTCTAATTACGTATATCATATCTCATATTACTAAACAGTAATTAGTATGCACATAGTATGATACTACTAGCAATATATAAGCAACAAGACATGCAATCCATATATAGTGCAACAAATAATTCAACACAACAACATTCCACATGATACTACATTATGTATTTCGCATCTCATACTACTAAACAATAATTAGTATTCGCATTATGAAACCTATTACATTCTAATTACATATATCATATCCCAAACCACTAAATCGTAATTAGCATGCACACAATATGATATTACTGGTAACATATAAACAACAAGACACACAATTCATATAAAGTGCAACAAATAATTCCACATAATACTACACAATAGAGGTATCTTAACTAACATGCTGCATAACCATGAATATATCACAAAGCATGCATACAACATATTACATCTCCTACATTTCGAACATCCAACAACCCTAAATATCCACATGCTTAGCCATGCATACACATATAAAAGAAAAAAATTTCACATATATTCATAAGAAGGTAATCACTAGACGATGTTCATGGTCCACACAATCCAAGGTAAAAAATGCTAATCTAGAATGCTTATAGAACGCTCCCAATAAGTCCAAGAATGTCATCATAATTAACACTCTAACGAGTAAAACAAGCAAGAAGACATTAATTAGCATAAATTCACTAAAAATACCCCAAAAATAGACTCAAGAGGTCGATTTTTCTAAAGGGTAAGTCTTAACATCAAAAATTGGGTTTTGGGACTCGAGGCTCGGTCAAACCTAGTTGACCCGATCAATACTGGTCAAATCAGTGAAATAAGGTTAAAGAGAATCAATTATGGCCAACCAACACATAAGGATCAAATTATACAAATGATGTCTAAACTAGTCAAATGATAAATACAGAATAATCAATAAAGTCACCAAAAACCAATTTTAGGTTTAGGAAGGGGTTTCTCATCAACTCGTTCTCAACTCTTGGCTACTGGTCCGTGACAAAAAATATCTACAAGGATAAAAATCCAAAAACATAAGTGCTTGAAACAATGAAACAAAAAAAGGCGATGAGTTTTTTGATTTGCCGATTTTTCTTGAAGAATAAGGAAAATCTCCAAGATTCTATCAAGAATCAAGAAAGATCTAAGAATTTACTGCAAAAGTGTTACACTATACTAAAAGAAAGCAAGCTAGAACATGAGTAGCAAAAAGAAAAAAACTTTTGGAATCACTTATGATTTGGTACAACAGCAACGAGAGAGAGAAAAAAATTATGTTTCTTTCTTTCAAGCTCCATAAATAAACCAAAAAATATTTTTGTTTAGACAGCAAGGAAGATTAGAATTACCTTTGTTATTGGATTGAGGAAGAAAGAACAACAAAACTAAGATTCGAAGGTTCTTGAATTTGAAAAAGGTGTTAGCGACAACAAGGGTCATGGCCATGAAGGGGAACATATTTTCAAAATTTTGGGAAGATGCTATGTTATGGAGACTCTAATCCAATTCTAAGATAGAGTAATTATAAGACAAACTTTTGAATAATTATGTTTTGACCATAAACTTTCTAAAATAGCTTATTTAACCCCATTTTGGCTAGAATTGCATTTTAGTCCCTATAGAATAAAACCATTACAACTATAAGATCTAATAAAAGATTATCACATCAAATTCAAGGATATCAACTTAATTATATGATTAAACAATTTAGAAACTTTTGGGCGTTACAATACTCTCCCTTTAGAAAACTTTCGTCCTCGAAAGTTACCTAAGGTCGAGTCAACACAAAACCCCAACAACGTTAGCCACAGTAGGTATTAACACTCTCTCTCCCAAGGGTAATCCCAACAACTAACCTGGAAGGTTACAATAAACATCAACAAAATCACAACATGAACAATCATCACAACACTAAAACATCACAACAAATCATTCAATCATCTAGGAAAATGACCCAGAACCACAAATAACCTCTCATAGGCTTTCATAGTCAATCTCTCTACGACGGGTTCTTGAATGAAATCAACTTCTTCTTCCTTTCTTATATGTGTAGCATTACTTTAAGAAATTCTTTGAAGAATCCCCAAGTGAGAGGGGGTGAACCTTTTAGTCTCCATGTAAGCTAACCAGGTAGTTGCATATTGCGGATCCTCAAACTTAGAAGTCAACTCTTATAGATTCTTCCTCCAAAACGCTCTTTCACATACTTGCCTTCTTCTAAGGCCTCATCTATGACCTTAGTAAAAAATAGCTGCACCTTCACGAACTGCTGGAGCATCTAGCACCCACGGTGCAACTGAAAAGGAGGGACTAAAGGAACAACTAGTGGCACAGGCGACACACTAGAACTACTATGAACTTTACAAACTCTGCGTTGCTCTGCTCAATAAACATCATTCTAATCATCTCTTTAAAGGTTATGACCTTATCATACCCTGATACAAGGTGAGGAAAAAATGCCTCGGCTAACTACCTTAGGTGGCCCATGGCTGGCCCAATAGGCACCACCTCCACACTAGGGCGGGTGCTGGGTTGATAAATGCATATACTATTGGTAGGCACTAATTTCTCTATGGGTGGTGCTATCACTTCACTACTCCTGGATATCGGTGGCACCAAAATGGTGGTCTAGATAACTCGTCCGACTGCCATACTCTAGATTCATTCTTAAAAAGCTATAATGTGTTAGTTCCCCATGAGACTAACCTAAAGGCAACAGACAACTCATATAAACTATAAGTGTTAGCTGACTATTATAAACCCTTAACCAAAATGATTTTACATACCTAATGACTACTATAGTGCTGCTGATCATAGGGAACAACGACCCTCAAAGTTAGTCAGTCTACAGAATCTATGAATCTAAGCTCTGTTACCAACTGTAAGGACTCAACTCTCTAAATAACTTTAACATGGAATCCTTGCTAGCATGCATGATTTAAAACCAACTTAACTAAAACTAAAACCGTTTATTCAAATAACTATAACTATTTTCGATACAGTAAAACTTGAATAATTAAGATTCTGGCTAGAGTTTGCAAAAATAAAATAATATATATATATGTATATATATATATATAATCAAAATATCTATCTTACAATCTCAAAGTATGCAGAAAGAATTAACTCAAACTCTAAATAAATAATTACGGAGCGTTGTCCTATGATCCTGTCAGCTCTTCTCTAGTTAGCCATCCTGATACAATCCCTGCTTACCTGATGAAAATCATAATAAGGGTGAGTGCAAACATACTTAGTAACAATCTCTCAATTATGGTAGAATATACACACTCCAGCTACACCAACAAGTAAATACATGATAAACCAATCTGATTACATCACAATACTAACTGAGTCATGAGGTACATTGCACGACCTGTAGACATGCACGTGTCTCCCTTATGAGGCCCATAATGCACTTACCCAAATATCTGACATATAAAGTACGTTACATGGCTCCAAAAGCACGCATTTGCTTCCTTTGTGAAGCTCCGTGGGCACTTACATAACTAATGGCTCTAGACAACAACAACCAATGATGTACTGACATCCCTGTCTCGAGAGCCTTCCTCCTAGTGCTCAGAGCGTGTACACATACACTGCATGCTACTGAAAACCTGACAATGTGTAGGCCTGCACATACTGCCTTGGTCTAGGTCCACATATGCCTTAATATAGACTGAAGAAAGGTGCACATTGTACACAACTACCCTTAGCCATAGGAAACAGCTATTGCAGCACATCCACACTAATCACCTGAAGCTGAAGACCCTCATAGTAGGATTATACTATGATCAGGGCCCCGCTCTAATAGACCTGAAACTAGGCTATGCTAGGGGTGACATGTGACATTGCGTCCTTGACTGTTAGAGGAAACAAATACATTCCATCTCCAACCATGAGGAGACATGGTACATTCCATCTTTTACTGCCTTTATATGATGACAACCTAATAGATTTATCTAGGAATGACTCAACCAAACAACTATCATAGTAAACTTACTTAACGTCCTATACCATTAAGCAGAAAACAAAGACAAACAAGCAAACATATAACGTTCTAATTGCGTGTTTGGCATCGCATACTACTAAACATTAATTAGCACGTGCACAATGAAACCTATAACATTCTTATTACGTATGCCACATCCCATACTTCTAAACAGTAATTAACAAGTGCATTATATGATATTACTAGCAACATATAAGCAACAAGACATAGAATTTATGATACAGTGCAACAAACTAAAAACCTTAACTATCCACATGCTTATTCATGGATACATGAACATAAGAAAAAATTCACATATGTTCACAAGAAGGTAATCACAGAATATGTATAGGGTCCACACAACCCGCGATAAGAAATCCTTACATGGAATGCTTATAAAATGCTCCCAACAAGTCTAAGAAGGTCGTCATAACACCATAACAAGTAAATATATAGACCTCGACTCACTAAACAGACAAAAAAAAAAAAGAAGACTCAAGAGGTCAATTTTACTAAAGAGGACCTAACTTCAAAAATAGGTTTCGTGAACCGAGGCTCGGTCAAACCCGGTTAACCCGGTCAATGCTGGTCAAATTTGGTCAAATAAGTAAACTATGGTTCAAGAGGATCAATTATATTCAACCAACAAATAAGGATCAATTTATACAAAGGATGTCTAAACTAGTCAAATGTTAAATGTATAATAATCAATAAAGTCATCGTAAACCAATCTTAGGTTTAAGAAGGGAGTTTCTTATCAACTCTTCTCAACTCTTAGCTACTGGCCAGCGACCAAAAATATTCACAATGATTAAAAAAAGTCTAAAACCTAAGTGTTTGAAACAATGAAATACAAAAAGACGATGAGTTTCTTGATTTGACAATTTTTCTTGAAGAATAAGGAAACTCTCCAAGATCTTATCAAGAATCAAGAGAGTGTTAAGGTTGTACCCTAAAGGCCTAGTAGTTTGTATATTTAAGAACGAGAATTTAATGTTGGACATTTAATGTCATTTTAAGTTATTAATAAAAAATTATTATTTTTCATTAATTTGCACTTTTAATATTCAAACGTCATTCAACTTTTTCCAATTAATTGGATTAGTGTCGATATACCCTTGGTTATTAACATGAACACTTGGACAAGTATGTGGGACATACAAGTAGATCTAGTTTCAAGTTTATAACCTAAATTGTCTATGGTATATGGGCTAAGGCTAGGGTGCCTAAGCCTTGGTAAAACTTTGAATGCGGCCAGCTTTGCAAGAGTTGCAAAAAACAGATCCTGGTTGTTCATGTGGAGACATGTGAGTGAGAGTGCCTATGCAAGAAAAACGTTTTAGCATACGAGTGGACCAGAAGTTTCATGATTGAGTTAGTAATTCTGTTATAGACTCGATCAACTACTTCACTAAGGATGATCGTATGTTGATGTGATCGTAATCCTAAGTGGGTTGCAAACTCCTGCTTTATGAAAGCGTCATTTGATGTACATGGGTAAGACCAATCAAACAACATTGGGTCCTTAAGCCTCCCACGTTAGAGATTGTCATAGTGAGAAGCAGGGAACACAATGTCACAAGAAGAAATTCACGCCTTCCCTAATAGTATGAAAGATGTTGAGTTGTTCCGTTAAAAACTTATTCCGAGACTTGAATAAAGGGTACTCGCCTCTCATTGACCAGAGAGGAAACTAGTTTATAGTGTGACTATAAACAACTTGCTCATTAGAGAAATCAATGACACTTAAGGAGAAAGAGGTAATCACAGGGGTAGAACGAATTTCTTGTCCCAGCTATGAATTACGAACAAGCTCGTTAAGTATCGTATGACAGATGACCGATTATATTTGTGGACGTTAACTTGTCCTATAGTGCAAGAGAGTTCAACACATGCCTTTAGTGGAATAACATGATGTTAATGAAGAGGGATTGTATCCAAGTTCGTTGTAGCTTTCAATCTATAGGTCCACCGGTCCCCGCTCATTATTACCGATATATTGTTTCATTAGAGAAATGAATTTGAATAATTCAAATTCAAAAGATTATTATGTGGGCACATAATTAATAGGAGTATTAAGTTTAATGGTTAAACTTAATTAATTAATAGATTGGATATATTAAATATAATATTTATTGGATAAATATTATTGAGAAAATTTTAATTTGTTGGATAAATTAATTACAAATAATAATAAGATAATTTATTGAGTTCTTAGTTGTAAATATGTTGGGCATATTGGGTTAATAATTATTGGATAATTATTATTTGAGAATTTTAAATTAATATTTTGGACATATTAATTGATTTAATAATGATTAAATAGAGAATACTAATTAATATATTGAACATATTAATTGAATTAATAATTATTAGATAATTATTAAAGTGGAGAATTGATATATTGGATATATTAATTATACGAATTTATTTATTTAATAAGATATATATTGGATATATTATGAATTTTGAATTTATATGATAAATATCAAATAAAATAAACAAAACAATGTTACAGATTTTTGAATCTGTATTTATAATTAGGAAAGAAAATCGTTTATTTTTTCAATATCTTTAATATTAGATATTGAAAGATATTTTATTTTCCTATTTTAAATATTTACTCCTCTACTATAAATAAAGCTTTTCATTCTCGTTCCACCCAGTTCAGCGAAAATTAATTCTTAAATTGAGAAATCCTTTAAGAAATGAGTCAGATGGCGCTTACCACCACGCACACTATACAATCTTACCCAGCATAATGCCAGAATCGATCTGCGGCATCAGTCAAGGTGAGTCCTTTATTTTCTCAACAACAGATAATCACCTAGGGTTTGCAGGTAGATTAATAATTAATTGGATTCATTATTAATTAAATAAATTTTTATAATACCTACATGCTTGTGCCGAATTATTTGTAGAAAAATCTAAGAATTTACAGCAAGAAGATTCTCTGATACGAAAATAGAGCAAGATAGAATATGTAAACAAAAACGGTGCAAACTTTTGGAGTCGTCTTGGATTTGCGACAACCACAACGAGGGAGAATTTTTTTTTTCTCTTTCCAACTTTGACAAATAAACTAGCTAAGATTTTTTGTTCAGATAGCGAGGAAGATTAGAATTACCTTGGGTATTTGATTGAGAAAGTAAGAACAACGAAACTAAGATTTGAAGGTTCTTGAATTCGATAAATGCCAACAAATCCTCCTAGAGTTCTAGGCTATAACAAGGTAATAAAAGAGGAGTTTCTTTGCTTGAAAAGTATTTTGAACTCGGGGTTTAAGATTGGAAATAACTTACCTTGAAGAACAATGAAAAATGAAGACCCACGAACGACAAAACACGAGACAAAAATTCGAACTTCTTTTGATGTTAGCAACAATAAAGGTCTTGGTGAAGTAGGAGAGCATATTTTTGAAATTTTTGGGAAGGAGGTTTATGTTTTGTATAGCCTTATCTAAATATAAGATGAAGTATTTATAAGGGAAACTTTTAGATAATTATGGTTTGACCCTAAGCTTTCTAAAAGTGCCTATTTAACCTCATTTTGGCTAGAATTGCATTTTAATCAATAATGAACACCTAAAATTTCATGATATCAACTTAATTATATGATTAAACAATTTGAAAATTTTGTGACGTTACACCAAATATCTAGTTTAATCTATAGATATATTTGCAAGATTCAATTTTACGTACATAAATCAAACTATTACTTTCCTATATTTACTAACACCCCTTTGAACTTGGAGCATTTAAATTACAAATTCTCAAATTTTCTAGCAAAAATCAAAACTATTATTTTTTAAGTGCATTTATCAAAATACCAATCAACTGTTGTTTCATAGAAACATACTTGATAGCAAGATTTCATAAAACAATTATGTACGAAGAAAATGATAATTTACTTCTTCATGCTTAACACGATCATGAAGTATGTGATTCTTTACAATATGTAGAGCAGGTTGATTATCAAAAAACAATTTCATAAACTAAGAATGTAAAACACCAAGAGAAACTAGCGACAATTTCAACAATTTTAATTCACAAGTAGTGCGTAACAACCATTACAAGATACTATTCTGCCTTAGAAGATGAATGAAATACAATTAAAGAAATGGAAGAGTAACACTTTTAGCTAATAATCTAATCTGAACAATAGAAGAATCGAGAGAAATATATGCTAATTATTTAATTTTCAATGAAGATAAATGATCTTCCATTTCTTGGATAAATACATGTCTTTGGTGGAGAAAATTTGTATGAAAGGCTTCAACAAGTAGAGAGATATATACACCCAAGAAGTTACGTGCTTTACATGAGAGATTCTTTGCTTTAAATCAAGAATCATCGGTTAAAGATTATGGGAAATTGTTTTTCGAGGCTTAAAAGAGGATATAAAAGTAGAGATCTGAGTAGGTCTTCCAAAAGGATTGATTCCAATCACGGAGAGAGGTGAGGAGATCTAAGACAAGTTAAACCATTATGATAGCAGGAGGACAAGTTCTATAAATAAGAGTTCGACTTCAGTTAAGGGAACATTTTATATAGCTCTAAGTATCCTCCGAAAGCTCATAGTAGTACGATTATCGGGCTTACCTAACTCTTTTGCGATTGTCCGGGTGAAATGAAGATATTCTTTGTATCAGTAGTGTAGGCAATACGGTGCCACGAATCCCAACAATGGTTAATTGATTGGTCGGTATACCATTCGGCATGAAAAGCTTTTTCTATTTTTAATTCCAAATAGAACTGGGCATTAACAAGCTTTTTTTCATACTTTTTTTATGCGACCATATCAAATTATCACTAAGTTGCTGTTGGTGCTCTTCATCTTCGAGCAACGGTGGTGATCATCGCGTCAAAGTCTGTCTCTTGCTTGACTTCTTTCTTCCCTTGCTACGCTTCGTGCCTAATACAACTCGGGAAATAGGGTCTGTCTGACGCTTCGCTTCTTTATTCTTGGGGTTCAATGGCGGGGTTGAGAGATATTACAACAAATCACCAGAAATTAGAAATGTAGTTTTTTTGTGGGATCTTCGATGGTTATTCTAAAAAAGAATCCATCTCTTGTTAGACGATCATAAGTATCTTTCAAGTCTCTTGTCAAGACACTTACGATAGAGAAGGAATGGTTTTTGGTAGAATTGAATTCTATTTCAAACAGATAATCTACATAACAAGATTGTTTTCATTGCCAGAGGGAATTTCTCAAGTACTAACTCTTTTAAACAAGTTTTTCAACCAGTTTAGGACTTCCACCTCAAAAAGAATAGACTTAATAAGTGGTTATCATCAAATTCGTTGGAAGGATTTTAATGTTGAAAAATCTGAATTAAAGACTCACTAAGGACACCTTGAATTTTTAGTGTTGCCTTTAGGTTTGAGGAATGCTCTTGCAATATTTCAGGCACTTATGAATATAGTTTTGCAACCATACCTTCGAAGATTCTTACTTGTCTTTTTCGATGACATTTTAATCTATAGCAAGACTTTCAATGATCATGTTCAACATTTGAATATTACCTTGGGATTACTTCACGAGCATTGTTTGGTTGTTAACTTCAAGAAATGTAGTTTTGCAGGGGACGATGTCAAATACTTAGACCATATTATATCACAGAAGAGAGTTAATGTTGATCCCTCTAAAATAAAAATTATGAAGGAGTGGCCAACACCAAGAAATCTTAAAGAACCCCGTGGATTCCTAGGACTCAAAAGTTATTATTGCAAATTTATTAAAGCTTATAGATTATTGCATTTCCATTAACATAACACCTTAAGAAAGATAATTTTTGTGGATTGATTAGGAAATATAGGCTATTGAAAGACTTAAGTAGTCAATGGTCAGTATGCAAGTGTTATAGTTGCCAGACACTTCAATAAAACATTCACAGCCGATGCATCAAGTGTAAGTGTGAGGGCTGTTTTGATGCAAGAAACTAGGCCAATAGCTTGTTTTAGTCATGTTATTATCAACTCTTAATAGTAATAAGGCAGTGTATGAGAGAGAATTGATTGTCATAGTCTTGGCAATTCAAATATGGCATCCGTATTTAATTGGTCGTCACTTTGTTGCACAGATAGAACAAAGAAGCCTCAAGTATAGTTTAGATCATCCTCTAATGATTGAAGAGTATTAGAAATGGTTGATTAAATGGTTGGGCTATGATATTGAGATATTGTATAAGCCTGGGAAGGACAATTCTATTGTCGATGCACTCTCAAGATTGCCAAAGACTTTGGAATGTTCGACTCTTTCTTATGTGGTAAGTTTGATTGTTCAGGTCATTCGTGACTAATAACATGATGACGTTGAGATGAAGGATATTATTGCAAGGTTAGAGGAAGAAAGAGAACCCCTAAAGGTTTATCAGTTCCAAAATGCACTGCTAAAGATTAAGGGACATTAAGGGGTTTTACGCACCCTACAGAGAATATCTAAAGAAATCTTTTAGAAAGGAATGAAGGACAAGGTTCGTGAGTTTATGCAAGCTTGTAAATCTGTCAAAAGGTAAAACATTTGACACTTGCACCGATCGACCTTCTTCAATCACTTCCTATTCCTAAGTAGATATGGTCTGATATATGTGTGGTTGTGTGACAAGATTACCGCGATCAAATAGATTCGACACTATCATAGTTATTGTCGATCGATTATCCAAATATAGTCATTCTCTACCCTTTAAAACACCAATTCACAACACCAACACTTGCATACTTTTTATTTAACAGGTGATTAAACTTCATGGCATTCCACAATCTATTATGTCCGAGAGGAATCCTTTGTTTCCTAGTTTATTTTGGAAAGCTTTGTCTAATTCTAAAGGAACTAAATTGAAATTTAGCACAACTTATCATCCGCAAAGGGATGGACAGACTCAAGTTATCAATACGGGAATGGAGATAGACCTTTGGTGTTGCCCGATATGTTTAGTCCCAATAAATTGGATTAAATTGTTGCCTTGAGCTGAATTTAGCTATAATACCTCATACCATACAAGTATAAAGTGCACTCGATTTGAGTTGTTAATGGGAGACCACCTTCGACTATTGTTCCTTATTGAAGTGATGACTCTGGGTTGATACGATGGATAAAATGCTAAGAGAAAGGGAGGAAAAACTTCAATTAATAAGAACCACTCTCTTAAAGACTCAACAATATATGAGCAAAGTAGCTTAGGGGATTGGGTTTTCTGCCTCTACAACTATTAACAACTTGATCTACCTCAAATTTCTTTGCTTAAGCAATATAATTTGTTTGAGTGCAACTACTTGAGGTCGAAATTAAATGTGCAAGTATACACTCTCATATTGTAGTTAAGTTTTACTTTTCATAAAAGGCCATACTTCCTAAGGGACTTGAGAATTACTTCTTGATTTTGTGTGAGAATATATAATAACATATTATCTATCTAGAGAACTTCAGAAAAATGATAAGCTCAATAAGGTTAGGAATATGGACAACAGATTGCTACAACATTAAACTCTTAAGAGTAAGAAGCGAACAACTGATGTACTTCGATAACAGCTCATGTTGAATAACAAAATTCAACATACGAATCAAGTCAACAACATTAGTATGAAGATCATCTCTGACTCTTCATCAAATAGCAAGGTATATATTGCTAACCTAATGTATGTAATGCAGATCTATTCTATAATCCTTCTCTCGAAGAAATTACATAATCAAATTCCAAATGGTTTGTCAGATAAAATGCAATCAAAATGCTACAGTAATGCATGATAATTCAACATCTTCCGATTCAATGCCAACACAATTTGAAATCACATAAACCTAATTCTACCGATAAATATTTAGCTCGACATCACAACAAAAATAATCGAAACTCTAATTGCAATACAAATATAAGATAAAAATCGAAATCACACGGTAATCGCAAATCGTAATTCTGAAAATAACAAAAACATCAACAACAATGATCGAACTATAATTAAACTTCACAGAAGATATCAAATTTGAATTCAAATGCGTTTAAAACAAGAAGTTCATACAAAATGTAAATCAATTTCAAAAACTAAATATAAGCAAGTAATGAAAGGATTAGATAGAAGAAGCTTGGATCGAAGTTAACAGATATGATTTTTTCCTTCACTTCCAATCACATAAATTTAAGTAAACACATAAAATTATCTCTAAAATTCTAGTCTACGAAATGTAAGATGACAAAGGAAAAGGTCCAGGATTTTTTTTCATTGCTTGCCAATTTATAATATATCCATTTATCTTTAATGATTGAGATCTAATCGGCTAACCTCTGGATTTATGCCAATCATCAGATTCTGACACGTGTTTAATAGAAGTGTGCTCCTTTCCAACAACTCTTTTTTCAATTCAAATATTTCATTATTCAACAAAATGCTCGAGCTGAGCATATCCTAAAGGCCTTCTTCTCTTGAGATTTCAAAGATATTTGCTTAAACAACACGAATTCTCTAACTTAGCTCAATTGATCAATATAATGATTATTTATACATTCATGCACAAAAATATCAAGTAATTGCTAAAAATCACATGTAACACAAAATTCACTAATTCACAAGAATGCGTACAAATGACAATGCTTCAGCAATACAACTCATAACATATTCTCAATTAAAATATCATTTTTTTTCTGAATAAATCCCAAAGAACTAACATTTAACTCTAGTAATTGAGAGTTATCATATCTCCAAACTTGAACTATTACTCATCTTCGAGTAATGACAAAATTATTTCATCAAGTAAGCACAATAGAGAAAAACAATTTCAAACTCAATCAATCTCAATGAATACACAATTCTCAAATTGTAATTGTTTCAAAATGGTCAGAATAACATCATATGCTCAATTTTTTAAGGGATATATCAAAATTTTCATAATTCTCAAGACTATCATCCAATCAAAGAAATGTTGTAGCAAAGCCATTAAATCTTATAAAACTCCCTTTGCTATTCACTTAACTCTAAATTCTTCAAAATTGCTTTAGCAAAGATTTCTATCCTTATGCATTTAATTGCTTTAGCAATCTTTTTGAAATACTAGTTCTCCCTTAAATCTAACATTGGACTCGTGCTTAGAAAGATACATTTAGAAAGGCTACCAATGGTGACAATAGAGAATATACACCTATAAGAACATGTGACATAGTTGATCGAACAACAGGCGAGAATAAATGACACCCTACTTGAGCTGTCAAAGAGGCTCGATGGCATCGTCGAATCGTCTAAGTAGAAAGATACGTTTTTTTATTTGTTGTTAAATTTTTTTCTAACAAGTTGTGACTATCTTGCAACAAAGATAGTCACAAATTTCTATTTCAATATACTATATTCATTTGCACTTGTTAGGTAAATTAATAATACATTGTTTTGCTGTCGCATTTTTTGTAGAATTGTATTTTGAAGTTATATATTATAAAAACCACAAAATATAATTCTTCTTCGTTGTTTATTTTAGATAGAGTGCATCAACACTAGAGGACTACAGAGCTTTAGCGGCGAATTGGTTATGGTGCATCGACCTCTTGGATTTTTTTGTATTTTATTTTAAGTTCTAGTGTTTATTTTCTTCCTGCCATATGTGAACAATCAGTTTTAGTTATTGGATTTTGGAACACATGAAACAAAATTTTAGTATATATTGAATGTTATTTTAGTTTATTGAATGATGTTTTGGTGTTTATTGAATGTTGCGTTTTTAACCTATAATTTGCATTTCAAATCTCCAAATCAATTAAAAAAAATACAGAAGACCTAAGGGGACGAAGCAATACTTTGTCGCCTTAGACGTATAAGGTGACGTAGTACATGTTGTCGCCTTAGGTAGTTAACGTGACACATACAGTCTCTGTCGCCTTGGGTGTATCTAGTGCGACAGATGATGCTCTGTCGCCGAAAACAAAATAATGTGACATAGTGGATAATTGTGTCACATTAGGCTAATGTGACGAGATAAAGCAACGCATATGACAATGAAAGGTGTTGCGTCCCCTAAGCTTAAGGTAACACAATTGACTATCTAAGTCGGCCTAATCATGCGTCGCCTTAGGGGCGATTCCTTGTTGTGAAAACTGAAGCATCACTTAAAATAGTTGAATGCCAAGAGAAAGCTTAGGCTACTAGCCCATTGATTCAGCTTCACTCTTTTTTTTCTTACTCCTAATTTAGTATTCACCAAATTCAGCTACTAGTCTTAAAATGAAAATTCTCAACTTTTGCTTTAGTACAATGACTATTAGGCAATTAATTAATATTCTTCTCAATGCTAAACATTCTCAATTTTGCAAAAATTACTCTGCCAAAATATTTAGAAATATAAGAAATTTTTGGTTAGGTGAGCTTTTCCAATCTCCAAACTTAAATTTTTCATTGCCCCAATGAAATCTTCATCCAACTTTAATTTTTGGGAAAATTTTAAGTTTGAACTATTTCCAAACTTTAAGCCGAAGGTCTTGAGTGACCTAATTCAAACTTTCTTTATTATAACCACTTTTAAGAACTCAAGCAATTTGGGCAATTATTTCCATTTATTTGATTTACACAAATTACTTTAAACAGATAACTCATGTAAGACTCGATACTTAACCGATATAACTCTTATAAAAATGATTTGTAAGAAATTCTAAATTGCTTGAACAAACACCAAAAAGACAATTTTTCTATTCAGAATAAATGAGAACATATATGGCAAGTGATGTCCACCATCAAACATGTTCTTCAAAATTTAAAAGCAAAACCTAAACATTGAACCTACAAACTTTAACAAACTAAAAAAAAAAAAAAAAGACACAAGCAATCAAACACAAACACCCTAAAGATAAAAAGAAGAGAAGTCAGTCATTCTCCTTAACAAACTTTTCACCATGAGCACAACTTGATTTCGACTGACTTGAAGGCTACCAAGGCTTTAGAAAGATGGGTGGAAAGTCAAGAAACTCAATGTCAGGATCGATCTTGGTCTGCAAGGTATACAACAAAGCATTGTCACGCTGTCGAACATACTCCTAGTACACTTTAAGCTAGCCTTGAACATAATGGTCCCGACCATGCATCAACTACATCTGCCAAATGATCTCATCTACGCCCACAACCAAACCAACCTCACTAGGGCCTTTCTTTAATTGCTTAAATTTTGGTTGTACGAACATTGAAATAGGCTTTAGTTTCCCTCAACTTCTCATCTTCTAGTAGTGGTTGGACTTCTTGTCTGGTGCACAAAGTCATGATGAACCTTGGGAAAACAACTTCCCAACAATAATTGCATCGTTGGGAAAAACAACTCCTTGCCTCATATGTTGACTTGTATTACTTATCACTTCTTCTATCATTGTGTATATGCTTACACATTGTTTAAAGATCCTTTTTGCTTTGTATCAACTACATTTAATTAAATTTCCATCACGTTCTATAAACAACAAGCATGTAGCGCATTATTTTACTAAGGGAAATTGATGTGGATGGCTATTGTGCAATGTGTATTATCATTATACCACAAAATTTTTTCTAAAATTCATTTATAGTACATTTTCATTTTTTTTATCCGATTTTCCTTTATTACCCATTTGCCTTCGTGTTTCATGTTTTCTCAAGACAACTCATCGGTTGATTTCCTTACCCAAGTGCTTGAAATTTTGATCCTAGGTTTCTCTGAATAAATGTCGGTGGTGGAATTAGAAATTGATGGATCAATGTTCCTGATCGATTTGTATTAGATGCTGCATATTGATTTGGGCACTGGTAGTCACAGATCGATTGCTTGGATCAATGTAAATGGTAAGTGTTTTTTTTCCTAAACTGATTATTAGCGAAGAGAGTCTGAGTACATCAAGGGAATTTGCAAATTTTGAAATTGAGATTAAGATTGAGGAGAAATTTGGGAACAGAAAGAGGAAGGAGATGGATATGGAAGAAACTAAAGTTAATTTCAACAATGAATGAGTGTAGGAGATAGTGATTCAAAAGCTAATGTATGGCCAAAAGCAAAGGTACTAGTTTTGAAAAGAAATTCATGGAGTCGCTGGCGTTTGGAGTTGTTTTTTACCCTTTTTTTTATCGACAAAATAAAAGACCTTGAAACTCATTTTTTTATTTCTAGATCTACGGAGTTAAAGATCTCCATTTGCAAAATCAAGACCAGATTTGTGTTCACGAAGAGAAGAGCTTTCCAACAAGATAAGACACTCATCATTTTCTGTTGTTGTCCACCACTCGTCGTTGCCGACACCACCAAGCTCCAGGTATTGATTTTGATTGAAGTATATCACCGAATTGATTAAATGTTCCAAGTTTCAATTAGTTTCACTGATCGACTTCAATCATTGAACTGATAGACTTCACTCATTTTCACTGACAAACTTCAATCTTTCACTAATAGACTTCAATTAGCTTCACTAATGGACTTGAATCAATGGACTGATAGACTTCAATCATTGAACTTTTAACTGATGGACTTTAATAAATTTACTATATGAACGATACAATCAAAATATTAAATGAGAGAATCGAAATGAATTTAACTTAACGAAAATTTGGAAGAACATGGGATCGTGTACTTAAAATGATAGATTACTTTTATAGTGAATGATAGATGATTAATGAGTCTTGAAACGTTGAGGATGAATAATAGATCAAAAGTGATTGAAAGAATCGCACTAATTGAGAAAAGATAGACGAAAGAGGGAAATGAGGAGTTTTTTAGAAAAAAACGAAATGAACTTTTAAAAAGAAGTAAAAATGTGGAATTGTGAAAATTAGGGAAAGTGGAATCATGCGTATAGAATGATAGAATATGATTAAAGTGAGTAATAGACAATTTTTATAATGAGTGATAGACTTCTTGATTTTTGATAGAAAAAGCTGATAGATATGGGTCGTGTAAAATGATAGATATGGGCCAAAGCGAGCATGGTGTCACAGTCGCACTTTAGAGGCAGCGGAATGGCGAATGTGCGCACTTGCTCTAACCCGACAAGCAAGTCACCCGAACCAAAATGGCAGAGCGGGTGGCACAACAGGTACAACCTCTATCACATAAGTCGTGAAAAGATTTTCGAAAAAGGGAGAAAGATAGTTTTATAAATACTTTTCTCTTTCGAAAGCTATATGACAAGATGCAACAAGAGACATATCAACGATGCATTTATCATATAATAACTTGGTAGGAAGGAAGCTTCAAGAAGTTATACCCCCTATAGTACATTTTGGATCATAAGTGATGTGACACCCTTGCATATGAAAATGACGATGAGTCAACACCTAAAATTAAATGAAGGAAACTATCCTAACATGCAATAATGGCAAAATAACATAAAAGCATGATGAAACGGGGTTGGACGGACATGTGGCCATGTTCCACACGCACTGGACAAGTATGACCATCACACATAGCTCAGCTGACAGTAGTGATGCATTAGCATCCACTCGATCAGTGGTTCGAGTCTCCGTTGTGCCCTCTATGTAGTGCTTGTTGTTCTCCTCCCCTAAACTTATACTCAAAATAAGTGAGTGATGGATAATCGTGTATTGAGTGATAGACATCCTGATTTTTTGATAAAAACTGACGGATTTTAGCGAGCCTACAACATAAACATTTTTGTCATTTTCATTAGGCCGCCCAAAAAATCTGCTATAAGTGCAATTACTTTCAAAAGTTCTACACACCAAATTTTTATTGCTTTTTATATACATGCAAAAGCTCCTTTTATTAATAATATAAATTGTTTATTATTGTAGTCCTCTTTATCAATTAAATCTAAGAAAGTTGTGTCAAATACACAATCTCATCAATCAAGCTCAAGACTTCCAACGACGGTGAAGCTTTGATAACTATTCATTTCGAGAGTTATTTAGCTTTATTTTGATAAGATTTCATGCAATTTAAAAGCTTAAAAATATAAGGATTGCATTAGTTTAAATAGAAATTAGGTTAAATACACTACTTTGTTACATTGAATATGATAAATATGAAATATGTTGACATTATACTCTTACGGTAAAATGTTAGATATTTTTTGCATTTTATTATTGCTAAAAAATCATCAAAGCTAAAAGAATCCATATTAGCAAAAGAATGCAGATGTTGAGGGTATTGGACAAGTTGGGACAACCCCAATGTTGGCCGCATTCTTAATCCTAGCGTAGAGTCACAGATGCTAACAAAGACAGAACATCCAAAATGTTGGCCGCATTCCACTCGCATCAGAAGAAAATATCTAGAAAATACAAAGTATCTCGCATGTTTGATCAAGGAATAATGAACGGCCAAGATCTATTGTTGCTTGCCTAAACAAGAACACATTGAAACAAGTCAAAATCGCCTCAAAATAGCTTGCTAAAATCGTAGAAGTGGTGTAGTGGGAGAAAATCAAGGGTCTCCTTATCCTATAAAAGGGACATTCAACCAATAGATTCAATGTTGATTTTGAAAGTCAGTTTGAGAGTCAAATGTTTGTTTGAATCCTCGAAGAATCGGAGAGAGAAAGTTATTCAAGTAGTTGAGGACATTGTGAATGCTTAAGTAAAAATCAGGATGTCCTAATCTATAATGTCATAACATTAAGGTTTTTCTAACAGAGGCAGAATTAACAATACTAAAACCCTGAACCATTTCATGACTAGTTGAAGCTTCCTCAAAATAATGAAGGCCATCAAGCAATCTAGCATGTCCAATCATCTTCCCCGACTTCTGTTCCTGAAAGATACAATAAGAATCATAGAAGATAACACGACAGATTGTAAAGTAAGATGTGAGGATAACTTAATAGTTCCTTTCCCAGAAATAGAAGAGAAACTACCATCAGCTATTCCATAGAGCAGTCAGATGGTCGGAAGCTCCAGAATCTATAATCCATAGAGCAGTATTTAGATATGAGAAGGAATGAGGACAATTGCCTGTTTGTGCCTAGGAAACACTAGGATTACTAGAAGTCGAAGTGGTCTTTAGCAACTTCAGGATTTGATGAATCTGCTCTTTACTAAATACGTTGGATTCCACACTAATGGCGCTAGAGGTTGATGGACGAATATTCCTTTCATCTTGTCTACCACTTTTATGATTCTCAGGCTTTCTATGGATCTTCCAACATGTTTCCCGTGTATCACGTGGTTTGTTGCAGTGATCACGTGATACCCGAGGCTTAATTACTTAGTCAGGCGCTTTGTTTGCAGTGGCCTCAACAACTAAGGCAGAGCTTTCTACATTATAAATAAGAATAGATTTTTTACCTATCATTACATTTCGGCGACTCCCTTCCCTATGCACTTCAGAGAACACTTTGCTGATGTTAGGAATATTACTTTTTCCTAGAATTCGTCCTCAAACTTCATCTAATTCAACATGCCAGCTAGAAATCTGTAGATTCGATTGTTCTGAATTATTTTCTTATAGTACTTCTGGTTTTCAGTAAATTTCCACTCGTAGTTATCAAACAGCTCAAGGTCCAGCAAAATTCTTTTTAAGGAATGAAAATATTGTGTAATAGAATTATCTCCCTGCTTTACTCACCGAGTTTTATGTTTAATTCAAATATTTGTGACTGATTTTCCCATAACAGATCGGAGTTCAACTGGTAGTTATCAAACAGATCGGAGTACATTTATGTCACATTGTCCCATAACTTTTTAGATGTGGAGTAACACATGTAATTACTACTGATATCCTCCATCATGAAATTCATAACCATGCTATTTTTAGAATCCCATAAGACAAATGAAGGATCATCTTTGATTGGTTCTTTCTTATCTCCTGTTAGATATCCAATCTTTCCTTGTCCACGAATAAACATTCGAACGCTTTGTGACCACCTAAGGAAATTTTCACCATTAAGACGAATGGTTGTGATTTGGACAGTCGAATTATTAGTTGATAGTCTAGCTACTAATATTTTTTTCTTCTGACATTCTTTTTCAGAAAGAAATAAGGTTTTAAGGCTAGGTAGTGAAAAGACAACAAACCTACACAATTAGTAGTAAACAATAATGAAGTAGGAAAGTTTCGGTGAACGTGAACTTCAAAAAATACTCCACATTCGATGGCTTAAAAAGAGACCTAAAACACCTTGTTTTGGCTCCCTCGAATGTCGATGCAAATAACCCTCTCTTTAAGAAGTGTTTAGGAATACCCTCAAGTTGGAACAGGCACAAGAAACAACCGGCGATGGAATGGCAAACACGACAAGCTCTAAAACGACTGGTGACAAAACCACCCACGTGCCACACAAACCCACGCGCAATAGTGATGAAGCCACCGAATTTCACACGAACCCACGTGCAATAGCAAGGTCCAAAATAGTTGATGATGATTAGATACGCTCGATGAAGAGTAGACACGACCGGCGATGAACAGACACGGTCGGTGATGGGTGCCGGCAAAGCTTGTTTGGCTGTGTTGAACTGTGTAGATGTATTTTAAGGTTTAAAAAACTATTCTTTTTTTTTTTTAATTTTCTCTGATACCATGTGAAAAATTAATAGAGGAATTGGTTTTTCTTGTATTTCAATGGTAAAGAAGGGTCTTTAAATAGAGAAGCCCTTACTACAAATAATGAAAGAAATAATATAATATGATTTTATCCTCTACGATAATTACAAGATATTTGTCTAAAAAATATAGAAACTAATAATATTAAATATAGAATGAAAATAACCAACACAAATAAACTTTACTGAAAACATGTTTGGTATTCAAAACTGCTACTATCATGCTCGGGAAGAAATCTTGCTATATTGTGAGCAGTAAAAAATAGGCCATACTCTCATACTCACATTCATATAGTAAGTAACTCAATTTTTTGCAATAATTTTACGTTGTTTGTCATGTTTAATAATGTTTCCTAAATCTATTTCACCTTCATATGGATACTTATAATAACTTCTACTAGTAGACTAAGGTAGTTTTGCAATGATGGTGAAAAATGCTAATCCAGAAGGCGAGTTAGAAGTCTAATCGACAAGACATGATTACTGACTTGAATCAACGAGTATTATTTTCCTACAATATCGTGTACGTGCAATTTTACTTTTTATGTATATATAGAAATGAATTGTGTTTATATAACAAATTAAAGTGTTTGTTAAATCCCTTAGGTGCTATTGGATCTTGGTCGTCCTAATTTCCTCGAAGAATACGATGTATGTTTTAAATTCGCTAGGAACTTTATGCGTTCCTATCGACTACGACAATCAAATCACTCGCTCAGTGGCTCAAAATTAATACAAAAATTGGTGAAGGTAGAATAGAATCGAATCGAATTCTATCACTAAAAAACAAATCATGCTAAACTCTTGTATTAAGTATGAAAATTTTATCGTTAGTGTCCTCATCAATTGAGATTTGTAGTGTTTGGATTTTATGTCAAATTATACATATGAAAGATGGTATCTAAGGCACATCCATAGCATAATTTGTACCATTTTTATCATTTATGTTAAAGAATTTACTCCTGTACCAACTTTTAGGCATTTTGTTTTAATTAGAGCACTTTTTGTAAAATATTATATGCATAGCTGATATTGGTGGACATTTGTTTTTTTCAATTTTACTCTAAATTGAATCTATCAATTAAATTGATTTAATTTATCAATTGAACTGATTGAAGTTTTTTAGCGAAATTGATTGTACTGACTAAAAATTATTAGTTGAAAATTGATTGAAGTGTGGATATTTTAGTCATTTTATTGGGGTCGCCTCATTTCTCTACAATATATGTAATTATTTTTATAAAAATGCTATTCATGGATTTTCTATGGTTCTTTTATTTTGTTATATGTTTAAAATTTAATTTAAGTTATAGTCATATTAGTTATTAATTGTTTATATTTTTTTAATTTTATTCGTGTTTTGATTTCTTTATATATGTTGTTCAATACCATAAAGTCAGACACTCAACAAGAAATAGATGTGGTATAAGCAAAGTGCGCAAAGTTAGTAGGTGGATATTCATCATCCGATAATTAGTGCGACATATTTGTTTTAATGTTGAGGGTGGAAGTCCCAATTCTTATGTTCATGGTTGTAGGCATATATATGAATCTTTGAGAAGACTATCTAACGTTATATGTTAACTATTTTCTGCATACAATGTAGTTTATTTATGGCTAGACAAGTCCCATCTAATATATGTGTGCATTTGAATTTGTATGATGGATTAGAATTGTTCTATACACGTGAACAAATTTTTGAAAATCATATTATTGCGATGTTATGCAGTTGAAATTTTTGGTGCACATTATAATTTAATTCATATGACAATGAACAACTAGCTAATATTCCAATTGAATGTGTTCTTTCATACGATTTAGGTAGTTATGGAATATTCATACGTGGGTTGGTTTAGAATATTATAATTTTTTTGTGAGAAAATAAAAGAAAAAAGAGGAAAGTAAGACAAATACCTTTTATACAAGGAAAATAACTTTTAATGTTTATCACAAATGATGATAGTCTCCAAAAGTTGGACACTTTAATATGTCGAACATTAATAACGATAGACTCCGAACTTTGGAGGCATTTATAAAAAAAAAGTTTGAAATATTTTTTTGATGACGAACATTTTAAATGACAAGAAAAATTGGGTTATGGCGTGAAGGCATAAAAAAATCAAAGATGAAGGAGTAAACTATCATCAAAGATCAAAGATCAAAGATGATGAACAAAGTGCCTATAATTAAAGAGAAAAGATGACAGAAAAAATTGGGATATGATGATGGGCGTGAAGGCATCAAAAAATCAAAGATGACGAAAAAAATTGTCATCAAATATCAAAGATGATGAGCAAAGTGCCTATAATTAAAGAGAAAAGATGACAGGTAAAGCCTGTCAGCTTAATTAAAGAAGACTGACAATACTCGTTATCGAATCTTTTGCTCATCATCAAAGGTTAAAGATGACAGATTCAACCCTTCATCGAGAACGACATTAGATTAAAGAGATGACAAACAAATGCCAGTAATTGTAGAGTATATATGACAGGTTAAATTGCCCGTAATTGAAGAGAAAAGATGACGAGCGAACACTCATCTGCAAGCTTTAATGTCATGAGTATAGATAATGACATATGCCCGACATCATTTCTCAAAGATATCGGTCAATGCTTGTCATTTATGCTAGATTTCTTAGGGATTGTTTGTTAGAAGTTTTCAATGAGCTATTGAGTTTCAGCGGTTATTCACTCATTCTCTCTCTCTTTATTTAAGTTTCCAATGCTTTTGAAATATTATGAGAGATTGAATTTGCATGTGGTGCAAGGAAAATGAACCACCAGGCTATTTATATAAAATAAGTTAACTAAGTTTTTTTATAAATTCCGGTTGTAATTTGTATCGCAAACTTCAGTTTTTATTTTATTTTATTTTTTTAATTTTTGTTTATGAACATTTTATGATATAATTTATTTTATTACCATGATTTGTTTTCTTCACATTAATCTGAAACAGGTTAGTAATCTTAAATTAGTATTTTATAATCAGTTTTATTTCATATTTTATAATTAATTTAGTATGATTTGAAAAAAAAATATTTATTTTTTGATATAATTGATTTTATTATTTTCCACTACTCGTCTTTCCAATTTTATTTTCCAATTGTTTTGTTTTAAAAAAAAAATCTTCCAAATAATTTTATTAATATTTTCAATTTTTCTTTTAAATTTGAATTTTTTCAATTTTTTCTTTTAAATTTGAATGTTAGTGTATCTATTTTTTCTCCATTATTCTCATTCTTCTAATTTATCATCAAATAAGAAATTTAGATGAATATTTTGGAAATTGAAATAATAAAAAATAAAAAATTATTTTTTATTTAAAAAAATTCATAAATGTTTTTCAAATTTTTTTTTTTCATAAATATCACATCATACAAAATCAACAAACATTTTTCACAACTCCTCCATAATCTCTCATGATCCAAACAAAATATTGATAATCACTCTATCTAATTACTCTACCAAAAACCTAATCCAAACGAGAGCTATTAGCACTCACTCAAAATAATCACTCAATAAAATCTTCAATTGCCTTCTTAGGAATCTCCATGTTTAAGTTATAATTTTAATGGTTAAATTATCATTTTTGGTCTAAGGGACAATACATTATATGCTTAATTGTTAAGATCTTGCTTTTAGAAGGACCTTCTAACCGTAAGTTCAATGACGCGTTGGTTTTATTATTTGGATGTAATCCAATTCAACACCATAGTCACGGCTTCGATCCTGGAAATCGATATTTGTAATCTCTTTCCCCACTTTGTACTAAAAAAAGGGACATTCTAGACCTAGAAAACACCATGACTGACAGCGAGGCGACCCGCCATCTCACGTTGGATTCTCATAGGCCGAATGGATGCGTGTGCGAGCATATAAGCATGACCAAGATAATTCCACTGGGCGATCAAGGTATGATGTGAGATCATGGCACGGCATGAGTCGAAGAGTGCAATCGTGACACATAGTTCAGCTGATATTAGAAATGCATTAGCATTCGCTCGATCTGTGATTCAAGTCTCCCACCCCAATGTTGTAACCTCAAAATAAATTAACAAAAAAAAGCGAGAGATAGAGCGCAGCATTTTTTTTTTTCAAAAAAAAAAAACGGTCATTACTAGAATTAACCATAACTTAGTAATCCTTCTCTAATATAACCCAATTCTTGAACTGAATCACAACTATCAAACTTTTGATCAAAGCAACCTATTCATATGGATAAATCTTGGCACTGTCTACCTAAAATGCTACACAATTAACGGACGTCTCAGAAATGATAACAGATTACCACCCAATTTTTCCAGACGATAAACATGATCAACAAGGTCATGATCGACGTAATTAGGAAGTATCGACGAAATACTCTAAAAAAATAACACAAACCATTGGTGTTCATTTTGTTGTGGTGTCGCATGCTAAAAGTATCCTTCAAACCATGGACTCGATATCCTCTTCACCGACATCCTAGACTGTTGCCTCACATCCGTATCATCACGTCTGTAGTGATCAATTCGGAGTATGAGAAGTGACTTGCCCTAGAATAATTTCTTCTTGGTTAATTGTACAATTCCATGACTTTAGAGGTCACACATATGTAATGAGGTATGAGAACCCAAATGATATTTGGGAACCAACTGAACAACTTTGACTTGGACTTTGTGTATGTTCCATTGTTTAGATTAGTGCATATTATTTCCTTAATCTTATTTCACCTTATGCATCTATATTATCTTGACTTTCATCTTAGGTTGATTTGTAGTATGACATAGACTTCGAAACGAAGTCATGTAGCATGGTAGGTAGAACTCGTGATAGGAAATTCTATCATGTAAATGCAATGGGTTATCTTGTGCACGTTTGTGGGGAGCGATGCTACTCACTTTTGTGTATAAAAGAAAGTTGTCTCTATTTGAGAGTACTCTATGTGTATTTAGCGAAAACCCAGTAGGATGTTGCATGTTTCATCTAGAAACCAAAGATAAATACAAACAAAAATCATTAAAATACCTTCTTTTTTTTTTTTTTGATACCCGTGACTATCCAAGCCAGCTTATGCACACCTTGACTATTGTCAAAGGACATACCGCCTGACCCTATAACATTTGGATGTCAAGAAAACTCGTAGAAAATTAATTCTTAGATAGGTGGTGACCATGGATTGAACCTATCACCTTAAGAACTCTAAGGTCATTTTTGACCACTAAGTCACTCCATGGTGATTAGTATTCGCTGATTTAGGCCAAGAATTAAAATGCATATAAGCCAGTAGGAAACCTAAGTTCTCATGTTTAAAAAAGGATCAAACACAAAAATCGCAAAAGACAACCTTGTTAGTCACTCTACCTCAGCCAATGTGGTAATTATGAAGGAAGGCACACGACTAATGACTAGTATTTGAAATCCTTCCAACCACATCAAACATACCTTAACATTTATCGCATTAAAAAACAAAATATGTTTACCCCTTCATAAAACAAAAAATACTACATTTTTTGGTCGTGCAAGAAAATTACCAAACATCACAAGTTAATTCAAATGTGAAAAGAACAGTAATTGGTTGGCATAAAATAAATTAGTCAAGGGAAATGAAAATACTCTGTTAAGAGTTCCCGAGGAAGTGAGGCTTATAGTATGTATGACTATGACGAAGATGGCGAAGAATAAGAATCTGAATCCTAATTTTCTGCTGCAATGTGATGTAGCAAAAAAGGTAGAGCTATAGAGAATCGTTCATGAGTTTCTCTGTTAGAGCTTTGGGAAGTCCCATCACTGTGTCTGTTGAACCTACCTGCAGGTTTGATAAATACACATATCTACGTAAGCCCAAAATGTAAAACCAACATCAACTACTTTTTCTAAGAAATCTAATAGATCCACAGTTTTGAAGTCAAGGCCTAGAGTGTTAGGATTGTCATTCATTTCATAGTGAAATGGAAGAATGTTAGTTGAAACTGAAATGATTATGTGATTTTAGGGTTTAGGTTTAGGAATGATAATGTGATTTCTATTCATAGAAAAAATCACAAGCACCCTTCCCATTTGAACTTCCAGGCCAGAATTAGATATAGAAGACACCACTCGAAATCCATCTAACCCAACAACATTTGAATGTCAAGGAAATCTATAAGAAATTATTTTTTAGTTAGGTGACTACTATGAACTCATAACCCCTTAGTTTTTTTTTTGTTATCCTTAGCTTTTTCAGGCCTTTTTGATTCTTAAGTCAATTCATGATGATTTAAATTGCCCAGTGCAATACCAAAATATCGAGAGGCTGACTTCGTTTTGTTTTTTTATAGGAAACATTTAACTTAATTGGTTACAAAAGATCAGTCCATCCAAACTACAAAAACAGATTTAACTTTCTTTTCTTAGAAGCCCTGAAAACTGAAAATTCAGAATAGTCAGGTAGAGCTTTCTACATGGAATAAGAGCCGTCTGAATGGTCCACCATGGCTTCTAAAAAAAGAAGTGTTCTTCTTGAGCAAACGTCTGCGAGATAATTGTGTACAATGATTATTTAAAGCATAGGATGAACACGATGACCTGTTAAATGAAGAGGAATTATACTAGAGACCAAGAATGGGAGAAAACTGACTAAAATGAGGGACATTAATACAAAGTGGTTTCATCGTAAAGCCTCTCAGCAAAAAACGAAAATTCAAATTGAGGCACTTATTGATTAGGATGAGAAAAGGGTGATGGCAAACGAGGAGATGGCTAGGCTGGCTGCAAACGTTAGAAAGGAAATGGAAAAGCTACATTGACCATTTTAGGTTGCATTGGGGAAAAATTATCTAACCAGATGAAGGGCTTTATTATGTAGTTTAATCTCGTAAACACAATTGCTAATCAGTTGAAGGGCTGCATTTGTGTTTGGGAGATTCGTCACAGATAATGAATTTTTAGGGTTAAAATGCATCTATTCAATAGGGGAAGAAAAAAAAAATATCTGGCAAGGAAGAGAATGCAACTCTCTCAAGCTGATATGAGCGAAGCCTACGGCTGAGTGGAGTGGATTTTCTTATTTTAGGGTGTGGAGAAGTTAGGTTACAGTAGACACTGAATGAGAAGGAGCAAGTAAAGATTCCAAAGAAGTACAAAGATGGCACATGGAAGTTACTAAATAATTCAGTTTCCACAAAGAGCAATGTAATTGTTAGACATATTGACACTATTCTCACTTGTTTCATCCGCATGAATTCTTAGGGAGACATCTGAGCATAATTCTGGAAGTGTAAAACTGCATCTGCAGGTTTGGAACTTTTTCTTCCATAATTTAAGTTTTTCTGGTTTTGAGTGCTGATCGGGGAGGACAAGTAAAGATGTGAGAGATTGGCTCCTAAGAATTATCCAGAGCAAAAAGTTGCAAACTGCAATCATCAATCATCATCATGTACAATCTCTGGTGGATAAAAAACAAGGCAATCCATGATCAAGTTATCCCAGATAAAGAGATGTCTATCAGGCTGATTGGCTCACTTATGCTGAATTTCCCCGTTCATGCTTCCTCGCATCACGCTTCCAGTAGCAATAGTCTTCCTCTTCCGAGATGGCACCCCACTCCAGAAGGTATATGGAAGATGAATGTTGACCCCTCGTGGTCTTCGGTCAAGCAGAGAAGAGGTTTAGGGTGGGTGATTTGTGATCGTAGTCTAATCAGTGTGGGAGGCTTTTTGTAGTCTCTAGGTTCAACTCGGTAAAAGGCCAAGAAGCCATGGCCCATGCAATCAGTGAGGGGCTCAAGGTGCTCGAGAGGGAGG
This sequence comes from Cyclanthera cordifolia, assembly GCA_037832605.1. Classification (NCBI taxonomy): domain Eukaryota; kingdom Viridiplantae; phylum Streptophyta; class Magnoliopsida; order Cucurbitales; family Cucurbitaceae; genus Cyclanthera; species Cyclanthera cordifolia. The sequence goes on from JBBMEG010000022.1 coordinate 10,203,163, forward strand.
CTGCTAGCAGAAGCCTGAAGTTTCTATGTTCTTCTTTAAGGTACACGAGTCAATCAGTAATGCTAACGTATCCTTTCTATAGATTATAGACCACAAAATGCAATGAATGAACGTCTGCAAAAGAAAAACAGAGAGCCATATTACTAACCACTGCCTCAACTAAAGGTAAAATCAATGGATGTTCCAACATCAGACCCCCAGCTACTTTGAATGTAACATCCTCTTCAATCTGGGGCAGTTTTTACCATCAATAAGATTTGAAAATAGTGCAAAATATCATGACTACGGAAAAGATTCAAGTAGGAAATATTCTCATGTTTACCAGGCTATCTACAATCTCCTTTGGTATGTCATAGAAATAAACCTTCAGCAAAAACAATTAAAACAACATTATTCAACTTAACTTCGGACCATGTTAAAGTTGTCATTGGGTTATGTGAGAACAAAATGTAAGATGAAGCTAACTATACCTCTGCCTTTTCCCATCCCCCTTTTCTTGTTCCTGTCTTAAGGTTGGTTACGAGTATAGAGCCCACAACTGACGCATGACTTCCAGAATAGCCTGCAGTTCGTGTTAAGTTGATCATTACACATGCTTCAATTTTCAAACATTCTACGGAAGAAGTAATAAATATTTTGAAGTCTGAAAAACCTTTGATAAATTTTCGTGCTTCGTCCTTGTTAGATGGTTTCTCTCTAATTGTCCCTTCATAGACCACCACCTCAAAATCAATCAAATGCAGTAATTAAGACTTAAGATACTTCTTAATAGATAACTAGGAAAAAAAGAAATATCAACGATACATCCTTCACAGAACTGAAATTTGTATCTAGTTTGTTTACCTACTAATCTACTATAGATTTGATATGCATTTTAGAACATCTTTCAGACTGTTCAGTTAAATGATTATAAGTGATTTTTGAGAATCTTCAAAAACTTGACTACATTTAGAATAGACACTCATTCCAAATTATCCCAATCTCACTTTAATTTTTACATGAGTTATGGCAAATATTGGAAGTGAAAGAGGGAATTAGAGCATACTGTGTCTGCCGTGATTAACAATGTTGCAGGTGAATCATTGTCGAGTTGAGCACCCGAGGCTAAAATTCTTGACATAATTGCATCTGCCTAAGATAAATCAAGTGAAAACCATCAGATAGAACTTAGAAGCCCTTCACATGATCCTATAAGTGAAAGACACAAAAATATGAATGTATACATGATCAGTAATCCGTCTTCCAGCCAACAAGAGCAATAGCTCAACACAGTATAAGTGTGTACCCATGAACCATCATGGGATTCTAGGTAACACGGCTTTAATTACATTAGAAGCACTAACTCGCACGTACAAAGCAGGCATTTTTGGCTCTACATCATTAAAGTCTACGTGAACTGTTAAACTATAGTCACTTACTTAAATCACAAACGAGATTAAGAGAACTGATACCTAATTCCCAAGTATAATGCAAATGATTGTGGGTCTAGTGCTTACAAAAATCAAATTTGAACAATTAAGAACGGTTTATATTAAGCAGTTGAAATGGAAATCTCTTAATGACAAGAAATTAGAGGTAGTGACATTGAAACTACAATAATACAGTTAGGTAAGTAACCAGGCGACACCTTTGCCTCAGCCAGAGCCATCACCAGTTCTTCTGGCTTTTCCTTCCTAATAGCTTTCTCATCAATATCTGCCGTCTAGTAAAGAATAAGTCTAGTCAATCTTCCAATAAGTAAACAAGAAGAAGAAAGAATCAAAACCCAATAAGAAAATTCACCATTAAAGTGAACTCATATCCCATCTCTGATAGAATACGCCGGCGGGCCATGGACGATGAACCTAAAATTATCTGCCCACAAATAAAAAATGCATATAATTTGAACTCAAATTATCTGCCCACGAATAACAATGCATAAAATGGGACCTAAAATTATCTGCCCACGAATAACGAATGCAGAAATTGGAACTGGGACAAATTTTTCCATAACCAACCTTGAAATAGATCGACAGAAACAGAAGATTAAATAGATAAATGAAAAGAAAAATACCCAAGAGAGACAAAATGGGCAATTCAGAAAAATGAAATCAGGTTGAAGTTTGATTTGTGGCAACCCACTTCCCAAAAGAGAACCTTACTGGTGTGACAATTAAGAGACGAACAGGAAATCTCGAAGCGGGAAATTTCAAATGGCAGACAATCGGAAGGGAAGAAGAAGATTCGAAGAAGTAGAAGAATAAAGAGAAGGAATTGGTGGAACCTGAAATGGTAATTTGGCGGCGGCGACCATTTCTGTGCAATTTCTAGTTTCCTGGATAAGATTTAGAGTTTGAATCTCCACAGAGAACCAATTCACGATAACTGCAGCGAACGGCCTCTTCTTTGTCTTTTTCCTTTTTTCTGCGGTGGAATGCCCATATTTTATTGAGTTAAATAGGCAAATATCTGTTTTTGTGAAATAATTCATGACATTTACGCTTATAGATATTCAAAAAGAAAAATGGCACAGCTGCATCTAGCACTCCTATGAACACCACAGATTTAAATTTATGATGCATAATGCACTACAAGGGGACAAAATGCAGCGTTAACTGCATCCAAATACCCCTTACTCTTCGTTTTTGTTAATGTTGAAAAATGGTCAACAGATATTCACAGTACAATTTATTTATCGAGGACGACAAGCCTGCAAAAAAAAAAATTTAGAACACACCAGTGTGGTGTGAGCCACAGGGCCTCTGATGCTTAAGTCAGTAAGAGTTTAATAGAGTAATTTAGAGGTATCTTTTAGAACTTAGCACGGTTTACAAGAGTACTTAGCGTAGTTCAACTTAGATTAGCTTTGTTTGAAATGGAGAATGATCTGACTTCTTATAGCAGTCAGTTTCGTAACCGATGCGGCTCACTTATGGGCGGCTTAATGGCCAGCCATTAGAAACGTCCGTCATTAAGCCGGAAATGAATACTGGCGTAACTCCTGACCATTACCCTTTGGAGGTGAAACGTCTTTGACTCGGGAGTTACTTAGACTCGGCCAACCTTTGCAGGTTCTTACCTCCACGACCGACCCCTTAGGGGTGTGACCTTCTCGATGTAACCCAAGGACGTTACGACGTGCAGCGTCTCTAAACGTTACTTGAACCTCGTCGACTCGTCCACAGGAGAGTCCTAACCTCCACTACCAACCCACTGGACCGATCTTCTTAGAGATCGGCTTTGGTCTCGATCAACCTTATGGGTCCTCACCTCCACGGCTCGCCCCTAAAGGAGGGGTCCTGGCCTTCTCGTCGTAACTCCTAGCCGTTATCAGCTGATCTAGTCGTTACTTTGGACTTGGTCGACTCTTGGGAGAGAGTCCTAACCTCCACAGCCGACACCTTAGGGGTGCGACCTTGTCGATGAAACCCTAGGATGTTACGAGGTGCAGCGTTTCCAAGCGTTACTTGGATTAGGTCGACTTGTCCACATGAGAGTTTTAACCTCCACGACCAATCCACTCGGGCTTGTCCGCTCAACCGATCTTTTTAGAGGTCGGCTTTGGTCTCAGTCAACCCTTACGGGTCCTCACCTTCACGGCTCACCCCTAAAGGGGGGTCCTGACCGTTATCAGCAGATATAGTCATTATTTTGGTCTCGCTCAACTCTTAGGGGAAACTCCTAACCTCCAAGGCTCATCCTCGAATGATCTAGACCTACTTTGGCCAGCCTCGAAAGAACCAGATTGGCCTAGCAGACCCTCAATGGGTCGGCATGGACTTGGTCGACCCTCTATGGGTCGTAGCCTTCATTGACCGACCCCCATGGACTTGACCGAGCCCCTAGGGGTTGTGGCCTTCATTTGGCCAACCCTCGGGGGGTCGGCATGGACTTGGCTGACCACTTGGGGTTATGGCCTCCATTTGGTCGACCCCCGGGAGGGGTCCTAGCCTTGTTCGAGTATTTCAGGATATTTCAGCCATAACATTACCTCCACTCTTCATTTCCAAGCTCCCGGAGTCGTTGGATTTTGAAGAGTAGTTAGTCATTTGCCTTTTCCAATGTTTCGGGATGTCGAAGAGTCATCTCTTTATGTTCTATGGAAGAATTACCCCAAAATTTTACTTTATGAAAGAATTACCCCAAAATTTTACTTACGCCGTATTCTTATTAAGAATATCTTTTCCTAAATAATATCCAGAAAGTAATACTTTTTTAAGGTTATGGAACATATTTGTTCCAAGAATAATCATATTAAAAAGGACATAATTTTCTTATTTGTAAGAATATCTTTTCCTATATAATATTTATATTCAAAGAAAAAATCCACTTATCTTTTAAGGAGTATATTTATCCTTAGAGATTTTTCCATAATTTATCTTTTCCATAAAAGACACGCTTCCAAAACTTCACCCTCCTTTTTTAACCCCTTTGGCCGAAAACTGCCTCTCATTGGGCTAGATTTTTCAATTATTGTGGGAGGAGACTCGTTTCGCGTTTTGGATTTTTGGAAAGCATTCATCGTCACTCGTCTTTTTGGTACATACCCTCCTTTTTCTGACTTTATGCTAGTGAGTATGTATATTTTTGAAACTTTTACCTCTTACTTAGACATTTTTTCGATTTTCACCCCCCATGCATGTATGTCGGAATTTCGGGACTATTTAGGCTTTTTTTTACAAAGACTTGCCTGTTTGAGTACTTTTTCAAAACTTTAGGCTACTGAGGCACTTTTTACAAAGACTTGCCCGTTTGAACACCTTTTCGAAACTTCTAGGCTACTTAGGCTCTTTTTACATAGACTTGCCTGTTTTAAGCACTTTTCAAAACGTTTAGGCTACTTGGGCTCTTTTTACAAAGACTTGCCTTTATTTTTCTTTTAGCCTTTTTTTTTGAATTTTTAGGTTACTTAGGCTCTCTTTTTGAGAGACTTGTCCTTTTTTCTAACTCGTTATTCGCATATAACTCTTTACCTTTGTTCTTATGGATCTTTCATCTAACTATGAGACCGAGTCACACCACTCATGTGCTTCCTCCTCTTTCAAGAAGACTCGTGAAAAGCTTTGGCACTAGGATCAGGTTCTCAGTTGGTCGTGTCCATTCTGACTCAAAAGGACTTAGATCATCTTAGGACCCAGTATCTTATTCCATTTAATTACCCTTCGTCTTCCATTAGCCTCGGAGACATACACCTAACCTCCTCCAGGCGAGGTGGCACTTTATACCACCATGTTTAACAGAGGGGTCTGGTTGCCCCTTATACCTTCTCTTTAGGAGTTCTTAAGTATAGTTAGGTTGGCTCCAGCACAGCTGTCTCTCAATGCCTAGAATGTCTTTTTTGACTTCCACTACTTTTGGGCTACACCGACTTCGAGGGTTTCTTCAACTTAAGAGACCTCCTTTCAGTATACCGTGTGTGCCAACACCCCGACGTTACGGTGAGATAGATGTTACCTCACTCCTAGGAATAAACTTTCTCCCTTGGTAGCATGCTCAAACTTTCAGGGTGGAAAGAACGGTAGTTTTTTGCCAGAGGACCTTGGGCAGCTCCGGGTGCCGAAGCTTCAGTGGCAGTTCCCACCACCTTCTGAAGATACAATACCTTTCTTTTTGCCTTTGCACATTTACCTTTTGGGATTGTACTTATGTTTTTTGTGTTGTTTCTAGTGCATAAGAAGTTGAGTCCCCACTCTCGGGTACTAAAGTTCTACGAGCTTGTTATGACATATCCCGAGGAGGTTACTCATTGGTGCTTTACAACCTTCTTCTAGACTTGGTAATGCCGGCTGACTCGGATTCGGACTCACCCGTCCCACAAGAAGGATCTACTCCAAGTATACAGCTCACCATTTGAGGTTCACATGCTTTGAATATTGGGAACGTTGGCTAACACCTTTTACTTGTGTCTAGCTGCCATGGACTACGAGCCTTCACTAAGGCTTGCCTTTGATGTCGTGACCCGTCAAACTTCTCGCCCCCTTTGTTAGGCCTCCCACCGACGACAAGGTGTACCTTACCTCAGGGGTTGTCCCCTTCCATCTGGTGAAGACGGAGACCTTCCTTTTCCCGAGGTCCTAGAAGGCTTAACATCGGGCCAGATCCAGAGTTTGACGAACCTGGTCTTGGATTCGATCACGCCACTTCTCTAGCTCAGACTAGCTCTTGCCTGCATTAGACGCCTTTATACAGCCTTCCTACTGGATTCGATTCTTACTTACTATTTGGGACGTACCGTGCTACTTTGGACCCACTAGAGGTGAAAACCTTGGCTTCTAATCTATGGAGTGAAATGGAAACTTCTTCAACTTCCTTTCCTCTAGGAGACGCCTCCCAGGTTTTGAAGGAAGGGACCCGTTTGATGCATAAGGTATAATAACTCCAGTTTTTTATAGCTACATATTTATCTTAGTATGTAGGCTAACTTGTTAATTTTTTATTTGCATGTCTTCATGCACTTTGCCTCAGCTTCCCGTCATCTTTCTGAGGATTTCCGTCACACCCACTCTTCTTTGTCCTCCAACTCCGATAAGCTTAAGTGGGAGCTGGCATAGGCTTGAGAAGCTCAACAAATTTCCGAGGCTGTCTTGGTCGACCTTCAAACTTCACTCGAACCGGCCCGAAGTCTAGCTGCCTAAACACGCCAAGAGAACTTGTCCACAATCGCTCGCTTTCGCCTAGAGTGGGCTTCTGCTGAAGGGAAGTTGAAAAATGCCTCTTACTTGACTACACTAGTGAAGGCCTATCCTGCCTTCGTGATTTTGGAGAATAATGCTGGTGAGACTGCCATTGGTTGGGCACTAGACAGAATTCTAGAAGGAGTTATCTATGGCAACCACATTCCTCTTTTATGGTCTCTTTGTTCAAGCACTGCGGAGAAAGTCGCATACCCTTCCTTGGCAGCCTTCGAATCTGAACTTCCCAATGATCCTGCCCAAGCTGCTTGCTACAACTCTCGCAGTTTCCAAGACGTGCCTGAGAGGAACAAGGCTCTTCAAGCTAGGACAACTCCTGTCCAAGCCGGACTCAACCGGCCAACTTCTAGTTGGTGTAGCTCTGGGGGGCTTTAACAACCATCTGTTGTTGCTTTCTATTTCTGGAAAATTTTACCTTGCTAACTTTATTTTTCCTTTAGGTTGTAACTCGGGAAATTTTAATTTTGAATTAATGATAGCTTTTGATTATTTCTCTATCTTGCTCATCCCAAATTTAAGTTTATGATATTATCAATATACTTAAATTAAGACAACCTTTGAAAGAAGAAGAAAATATCACTTTGTTGCTTTTATTCATTAACAACTTGAACTTCATTCTATTAAAAGTACTTTTTCAAGCGTTCAACGTTCCAAGGATGGAGGATCTTATTCCCGTCCATGTCCTCGAGGTAGTAAGTGTCTGGTGCCACTTTGGCGACCTGGTATGGTTCTTCCCAATTTGGCCTCAGGGCTCTACTGTTGAGTTCTTTCGGCCTGTAATTTTGTTTTTATATCGTGCTATCCTTATGTTGTTTGCATCCCTTCTTTCTTCCAGGCTAAAAGACATTACGTTGTAGCAATACAAGCCTCTGTTGGTGACGAAGAACATCTTCTCTTGATCGTCAGGATGTATCCTGATCTGTTTGCACCTGAAATAGACGTCCATGAAAGTTAGCAGCTCATGCCCTACCATCGCATCGATTAATTGTTCTATACGAGGTAATGAGAAGCTGTCTTTAGAACATGCATTGTTGAGATCATTGAAGTCGATGCACGTCTTCCATTTCCCATTTGACTTTTTTACCAAAACGACGTTGGACAGCCATTAATAGTAATACACCTTCCGAATAAACCTTGTTTTTAGTAGTTTGTCTACTTGTTCGATAATAACCTCGTTGTGTTCATGGTTGAATGCTCTCCGCTTCTGGCGTACTCGCTTATGGTCCCGATCGATACTAAGCTTGTAGACTATAATACCTGGGTCTACCCCTGACATGTCATCAGCGGTCCAAGCAAACACGTCAGCATTTCTTCTTAGGAATTCTACAAGACTTTTACGTTGCTCTAGACTTCGACAGGTTCTAATACTGACGGTTTACGTGTCGCTTAGCAAGGGTACTGCTTCCAATTCTTCAGCAGGCTCTCCTCTGCCTCGCTCAACTCCTCTCGAGGTATGGCTCAGATCTATCTTCAAGGGCTGACCTTTGACAGGTGCTTCCTTTTGGACAGTCTCACCATGCCTAGGTTCCTCTTTGATAGATTTTACCTCTGTCACCCCTACCACTCCCCATAGGGTTGTGTGGTAGCAATCCGTTGAAGACAGTTGTTCCCTCGTACTTGCCCCACTCCCATGGGAGTAGGGAACTTTATCAACTGATGGTAGGATGACGCGACCACCATTAATCCATGTATAGTGTGTCTTCCTAGTATCGTGTTGTAGGTGGAGTTGTCGTTCACCACCAAGAAGTTTATAAAGTGAAGGACTATGTTGTCCCATTCGCCAAAGGTTACCAGGAGCTCGATTGAACCTTCAGGAGTCAGAGTGCTCCTACCAAATATGTCTAAGGGTGTCGTATTTGGATTCGGCCTTTCTTTTCTCAGCTTCATGGTGTCGCACCGAACTACTAATGCACCGTTGTATGGTTGATATAGTGTAGCTGCTTCAATGGTAGTGAAACCAAGTTGCTCGTCCACTGCTGCCATTACTTACACTTCTTCACCTCTTAGTATGCCTCTAGCTTGTCTCACTCTCTCTTTCCGACTTCGATTGGACGCCACTCCAGCTGTCCCTTCAAGGATGGTTCTAATATTTTAAAATGGTTGTTACCTTTCGCCTCATATTTTCTTGCTAGAGGACTTAGAAGTTTTTCCACCATCTTCCACATACTTGTCCAATCGTTCTTTTTGGATGAAAGACTCTATGGACTTCTTCATATCGTAGCAGTCCAAAGTCACGTGGTCGTGATCCTTATGAAATAGGCAGTACTTTCTTTATTTCTCTTATTCGATCCCCCATTGATTCGGCTCGGCCACTTCAGCTTCTCCTTATCTTAAATGTCCATCAAGATCTACTCTAATGGAATCACCGTTGAGGTGTATTTCTCGAACCGACTAGGTGGTACCCCTTTCGTGGTCGGTCTTATCTTTCTTCAATGAGCGTTTACTCTCCCTCCGCTTTCGTGACTCTTTATAGTCGGACTCATGGCGGTTTGTTGACTTCTCACACTCTAGAATGGAGTGCTTTCTTTTCGTGCCTCCTCTGAGAGTTGACCAGCTCCCCTGCACTCATGTACTTTTGCGCCCTAGTTAGCAACTCCATATATGTGAGCAGAGCTTTTTTCCTAGTGACCACATGAATTTCTCATCCTTGAGCCTGGCTACAATTGCTGCAAGAGTCGTACTATCAGTGTACCATTCAAATTGCAGCGCCTCGTTATTGAAGTGTGTTATATACTTCCAAAGGGTCTCCTGGCTTCTTTGTGTCACTGTTAGTAGATGGGTGACCGACTTTTTCTGATCTCACCCACCTAAGAATTCGGTGACAAAAGCTCTACCTAGCTCTCTAAATGAGGCAAAAGATTAATGGTTGAGTTGTCTGAACCATCTCCTAGGCGGTATTGTGAGCGTGAATAAGAACGCTCTGCACTTGATTGCGTCTCGGACTCCTTGAAGTTCCATCCATGTCCGATAGGAATCTAAGTATTCTATGGGATTCGTAGATCCACCACGCCTTGATCGTTGGTAGCTTAAACATTGTTAGGACGAACTCCTCTATGAAAGGAAGGTCGACCTGGTCGACTAGGTTGTCTAGGTCCAGTTCATCTTGGTCATGCGCCTTCTTCATGTTCCCTAACTAATTTTGGAGAAGGAAAAGCTGAGCTAACCAAGATTGATACTCAGTTTCACCTTGACCCATCTCTCTTCGGTGTTGGTTGAGTATATCCTTTAGATCCGCTCCCAAGTCTAATCCCATCTCCCGGGCACTTAGAGTCCTTGATGGGTGTTGGGTGGATGACCCTCGTGTGGTACTTCGCGGCTCGCTACTCCTGACTGACTGCGTTCTAGAAGATCATTCAGCTCGGGAACCAATCCTCTTATGAACCGAGTGCTCCCTCCTCCAATCATTACCACCCAGTCGAAGTCGTTCGACCGGTCTTTAGTGTCGGGAAGGAACCTCTCTTGGAGCCTCCGTGGCGGGCGCTTTCCCTTTGGGAGGGTCCCGAACCAAAGGCTGTGACTTCTCCACCGCATCATTTTTCATGATAGGTCGTCGCCTTGCCACCTCCTACGGTGCTTGCTGGTTTCTAGCGACGGATGCTTGAGCCGGAGGAGGTTGTTGGAGTAGCTCTATCAGACGACTCAAATTCTCCGCCATCCCTTGCACTTATTCCTCCAAAGCTGGAATTTCGGATCAGCACACTTCGTTTCTTGCCTGGTTATTCCACCCTCAGGATCCATGTAGTTCTCGACATGAAAATTGTCATGTCCTCTTGAGGCAATTCTCGTTGGAGGGTGCTGAACATCAAATTATCCATCGACATTGTGGTGGTGATCGTTCTCAATGTTCAACATTGTTGAATAAAATGTGTAAAGACTAAGCTCTTTGGGTTAGAACACTCTCTCGTCCCCACAGACGACGCAAACTATTGATACCAAAGGATACCCACAGTACAATTTGTTTACCTAGGACGAGAAACCTGCAAAAAAGAACAATTTTAGGACACACTAGTGTGGTGTGTGCCACATGGCCTCTGATGTCTAAGTCATTAAGAATTGAGGAGAGTAATTTAGAGGTAGCTTTAAGAACTTAGAAGGGTTACAAGAGTACTTAGCGTATTTTAGCTCAGATTAGCTTGGTTTGAAATAGAGAATGATCTGACTTTTTATAGTAGCCGGTTCTTTAACTGTTCCGGCTCACTTATGGGCGGCTTAATGGCCATCTGTTAGAAACGTCTCTCATTAAGCTGAAAATGAATGATGGCGTAACTCCAGACCATTACCCTTTAGAGGTGAAACGTCTTTGACTCGGGAGTTACTTGGACTCGGCCAACCTTTGCAAGTCATCACCTCCACGCCCGACTCCTTAGAGGTGCGACCTTCTCGATGTAACCCAAGGAGGTTACAAGGTGTAGCGTCTCTAAGCGTTACTTGGACTTGGTTGACTCGCCCCTAAATGAGGGGTCTTGGCTTTCTCGGCGTAACTCTTGACCGTTATTAGCAAATCTAGTCATTACTTTGGACTCGGTTGACTCTTGGGAGAGAGTCCTAACCTCCACAGCCGACCCCTTGGGGGTGCGGCATTCTCGATGTAACCCTAGGATGTTACGAGGTACAGCGTCTCCGAGCGTTACTTGGACTTGGTCGACTCGTTCACAGGAGAGTCTTAACCTCCACGACCAACCCACTCGAGCAGGTCTGCTCGATCGATCTTCTTAGAGGTTGGCTTTGGTCTCAGTCAACCTTTACGGGTCCTCACCTTCACAGCTCGCCCCTTAAGAGGGGTTCTGGCCATCTCGGTGCAACTCCTGGCCGTTATCAGCGGATCCAGTAGTTACTTTGGACTTGGTCGACTCCTAGGGGAGAGTTCTGACTTCCACGACCCATTCTCGAGGAATCTATACCTTCTTTGGCTGGCCTCGAACGAGCTGGATTTGCCTTGGCCGACCCCCAATGTGGTTTATGTCGCCACGACCGACCCCCTAGGGATCGTGGCCTCCATTGGCCGACCCGCTGGGGGTCATGGCCTCTATTTGGCCGACCCCCTGGGGGTCGACATTGACTCGACCGACCCTCGAGAGAGTTCTTATCTTAGTTCGAGTATTTCAGGATATTTTAGCCTATAAAAGTTTTTATTTGTTGATAATCAAATAAGATATGAATTCCTTGGAATCAAAACAAAAATTTTAAAAACAAAAGTAATAAATATAGATAATTAAAATCGTTGAAAATATTTGACCGTTCTTTTAAAGAATAAAAAACTTGGATAAATTATAAAAACTATTAAAAAATAATTAAGTTAATGTTGACGAGTTTAAGAATCGGGAAAAAGAATGGTGCATACACTTCCATACCTTAAAGCATCAATTGGTAATGTTAAAAGTAAACAAAACCAATGCCTTAAAAAGCCTCACTGTTGAGCAAGGCTTTATCGAGACATTGGCAAAAGTTCCTAACAGCCATCTAACAAACTTCGGTTTGTTTCAAACCGAAGTTCAACAAATTCTTCAAACCACCTAAGCACTAACCACCTAGGCACTATCCTATGAGTTTGTGTTTTCTACTTGTACTTGATCCTATTGTATATATATATGCAACAGTTGTAAAAATGTAATTTACAGAAGGTATACGAAAAGAAAGAAAAGAAAAGCAAGAAATAAAAAGGTACTTACCCGTGGACGTAGGCTATATATAGCCGAACCACGTAAATCCTATGGTGTTTTTTTCCATTTATCTCTCATTCATAGATAATTTTCCACATAATGCATATAACAAAGAAATGAAAACATATAAGGAACAACGTCTCTTTTTCAAACAAAAAGACAGTAAAGAAGGAAACAAAGAGAAGAAGGAGTTTTACCTCTTGAAGGTTAGTCAATCTCTTAAAAACCTTGCCAAGATTTGCTGAGACACCTCAAGGTAAGCAACGATTACATCAAAGTCGATGTAATCGCCACCAAAGAAGCTTCACCAGTGAGGAAGCAACGATCCAAGCACTCACGACTTGAATCGTCACTATCACTGGGGAAAAACTTCATACAGGGAGGGAATACAACAAAGATCGGGGAAAAGATCAACAAAGGACCACCATAACCTCAGCCTTCTCTGAGCGAGGCAAGGTGAGTCAAAGTGATGCAACTCGCTCGGAAACACGCTTTTATAGCCAAAAGACAGTGGAGTAAAATGTGTAGGTCATGCAAGTTGAACCGAAAGACAGCAGAGTGTAGTGGCAACATCACAGCCGTACACAAGGCAATCATCATGCAAAATCTCAACCATTCGTTCAAGAACCAGGTCCAGCATAAATTTGAACCGGTTCACAAACAAGTGAACCAAGTCAGACTAAACCAAGATAAGTGGGCTTCTCAATTGTAATGTGAACTTCAATTTATTTTTGGGCCTCACTTCAGTTAATAAGTCTATGCATCATTGGGCCATTCAATCTCAAATGAGATTTGAAGCCCTTTTAATTTTAAAATTCAGAAATATAGGCCTTTACTCATTCTCTATTTTAACAGGTAAGGTACCTAGTCGGCTTATTTAAGTGCACCAATTAATTGGCTGGTGTTTGAATTAAAGCAAAATCGATTGGTAATCATTAAATATGTAGAACGATGACTATAACTTGGTGTGAGCATCCCAATTTTTGTACATCAACACCATTGTCGATGTAGAATCCGAAAAGACCATTACATAATTTGCAAAAATCTCAGAACTCCTTGTTTCGTTTCTTCATTTTCACTTGAACCTACCTTCAAAAATCTTAACAAGCAGTACAACAGTTGTTGTACATACTTAGCGAAAATCTATTGTACAATAAGCATATATATTTGTCCTCCACCCTTGTTAGAAAAACTCATTGTACAATAAGTGTTCAGCTCGATGTGTACTGGTACAATCTCAACAAGCAATATAGATGTTCTTGTACATAGTGCCTAAAAATCTATTCTATAACAAGTGTTCATCTCTGTCATCCACCCCATGTTACAAATGCCTATAAAACCATTAAACAATAAACGCCTAAAAAATCGTTGTACAACAAGATGTACAAGTGAACATCTCTACCTTCACCTACGATATTTATTTTGCTCCTTCCATAATCGTTTTGGTAGATAGAGGTGATTGCTATCTTCAAAATTTTTGTCAATGTGATTTGGAATGAGGGAAAGACGATGGTGACAGTGACTAAATTGGAGAGTTTATCCGCTTATAAAAGAAAATAAAAATAGAAACTCAAACACAAATATCTATTTGTGAATGAGAACATTTAAATCTAAGTTCTCATCAACTTTAATATCATGTTTGTGTTGTACATCACGTTGTGTAAAGGTGCAATTTCTAGAAGGATGTAGCAGCCAATATACATACTATTGAAAACTCGTTATATTAATAGGTGTACATCCTTGTCCTCACCCAAGGTAGTCCTTCTCTATTTTTTAGACTCGTCTTTGTATAGAAAGATGTTTTTTATTGTTGAATGCTCATCAATGTTGAGCATGGCTGCAATTAAATCAATAAGTTGATCGATTGTTGTACTACAATATATTTCAATAGAAGTAGTCTTGTAATTAAAATAGACATCATGTTTATCCCATGTTCCCCTGAAGGCAAACATGACTTGCATAACATCCATGGTTCTGATAAAGAAACTTGCAAATATATTCTTGGTGGATGCAATAGACATTTAGGATGTTGCACAAAAAGTATTTGTCAGCGAAGGATGTAGGGGCACGAAAAAGATGTTATTCATGATCTCAAAGGGGGTAAATTTACTGACTGTTCCAGTTTTTTCGTTGGGGAGATTTGGATTTTTTGACAATCTAGATGCTTGTGGGAGATCGATCGATTGTTCACATAATTACAAACACTTCATACACAACGTGAAAACCCCCGACTGAGAGATACAATCTCTCGAAAAAAAAGGTGTCGATTAAAGAGGGATCTATCGACTGACGAAGAAATTCCAAAAAACCCACCAAGCAAAGATCCGTTCACTCCCTTTAAGAGGTTCTTTCACTTCCTTGGACGTTACGAATTCTTGGAAAAAAAAAAAGAACGGCGCCAAGTCCATCCTTCCTAACCATGTAACCAATCTTAGATTTCTTGTTGTTGATTTGTTTTTTCTTTTAATAAACATGGATGAAATTGTGGGGTTTTTTTTGTTGAAATCTTCGGTAAACAAGGGGATTATCCTTAAAAACGTATTTTAAAATGCAATCAAATTGGACGAGAATCTTGGATAAGGAAGGGTAAAAAAGGAAGAAAAAAAATAGAATATGTTCTTTTTTAGTACAAATTGGGGAAGAGGGACCACAAACCCTAGAACACAACTACTCAAATAAATGAGAGTCAAATATCGATTTTCAGAATCAAACCTGTGACGTGAGTGTTGAACTTGGATAATTACCAAACAATGAAATCAATGCGCTACTAACCCTTTCAGTTATTCTTGAATAAAACAGTGAACCATTGATTCAAGGAATAAACAATA